>JARHVA010001423.1:2847500-3110000 GCA_037957365.1 Torreya grandis | reverse complement strand
CTAAACACAATGAATACATGACTTATTATATAAATATGTCTAAATTCTAAAATTTTATTCTACTTCACATAAAAATAAACATTAACATGTTCTGATGGGTTTTATAAGAACCTCTGCTAACAATTATTAAATATTCCCATGTAGGAATATTATATTCACATTCATATAATATATCTTGAGATAGAACACAACAATAATAGATAAAATAAACCTAATTGAATTCAAAGTCTAAACTAGATAAAAAGTCTCATAAAATTCAGTTCCTTCAATATGAGAGAATGATTTTTATACTAGACAAACATTATACTATAGATACCTAAATATAGTCATAGGTAATTGATAATGTTAATTATTGGTACACAAATCTTACTCTCCACTCCTCCAAGCCATTTTATCTATATGAAAGTTTGACTTGTGTTTTCTATCATTACTTTATATAAATTTGCAATTCAAATGTTAAAACTACTTTAGAACACACTCATATTACTTCCAAATCAAGACAACTGTCCTTGATTCTCTAGGACAAGTTCACCCTAGGTATAAAAGTCTATTTTGTGAGCCTATCCACCTAGATTGGCCTTTTCCCTACACCAATTAACAAAGAGTTTCCAAACTTGGATATAAATTTGGGTATTCCCACACATTTTTAAAGGTCGGATAAATGAAATTATCAAGATTTTTCACTATAAATAAATATCAAAGGTCATTCATGATTCCTAATTGGGCACTACGTATTGTGCACTTATACCCTATTGAAAATTGAGAAATCTTCCTTGTTCTTCCCAAATTTAGACTCATTCACTAAGATAAGTCATAATCAAAGTCTAAAGCATCTCAAATATATTCAAAATTTATCATTTTCAATTATCAATGCAATTTTCTTGCTAAATACATATAGTCAAGGAGCACAATTACATAATCACTCTAGGTGGGAGAACTACATGTGGATTGATTTACTCATAAGAGTATCTGCATACATAAAATATTGATCAATCATCAATGGGGTGATTTGTGTTATCTTAGTCCATTACACTTACATTATCTTTATATAAGTTTCTAGCTCTTACAAAGACCCCTAGGGTTTCTGAAGTAAAGAGAAGGAAACCAACTTATTATATACAACACAAACCTAATTAAAACATCTTAACCTACTCAAAATACATGTGAAAAATGTGGAACATTATCTATTTTTCACATTTAATTTGGATAAGTTTGTAATTAAAATACATGACTAACCTACTTTGTTATCTATAGAACATGGTCATGTCTAGGAATATTCATATATTCTATTTATAATCCTAAGTAGTAACAATCCTATTTTATATTTTTTCTCACTTTTAAACATTATAAATCATTAATCATAAATATACATCTAAGATAATTTATTTTCTTTCTAGTGTTTTAAATAAATATTATGTCTCAATATTTGACAAGTTGTACTCATAATTATTTGTAAATTTTAATCTTTAGCATTATGATATTTCAAAGTTTTATATCTATTTAAAAATATTTACATTTTTAAATAAAAATAGGGTAAAATATATTGGTGAACATGTACATTTTAAAGCATTGATTTTTCAATTTTTGTTCTAGAGTTTTAGCTAAATTCATGATTCCCATACACTAAAGAGAAATATTATTATCCTTTACTAGATTTGATTGAGTGTCAATCTAAAATTTATCTTTGACCTAGATGGGTTTCCTTGAACAAATATATTTTCTTTTTTTGGCTTTCAATTTATTTTTATTTATTTTCTTGCTATCTATAAACTATGTTCTGATAGTTTTAAAACTCCTAAGATCTATCATTCTGGGCAAAGTACTTTTTAGTTTTACCTATGTTGTAGTGTGAAGAGTAATATTGAAATACTAAAGATATTAAACAACACTATGTATAGACTTTAGTTTCTTTGTACCTCATGGTAGATCATAAATGTATAGATTTTTTTAATTTTTAGTCATAGGAAACCCATCAACTAGTTGTTTTTGTAGTGCATCGGTACATTTTTAGCCCTAGGAAGTTACTCTCAACATACCTTAGTGATGATATAGGTATTTATGGTATGTTATAATATTTTTTAGTTATTTCCATTTGGGCCTTTCCACTATTTTACAATTAGGATCAATAAATATAATAACCTAAAAATTAAACATACCCGAACTACTTACATCCTTAGTGAGGTTCATCATCATAGTCTAATTGAACACCATGGGATCAATATATATTTTAATCTTGCTAGTGAGGTTCATCATCATATTATAAGTTACTTCCTAAGGTGTTTTTTGGATTTATTATATATTGGCATTAATCATATTAAAATTTCATAAGATGTCCAAAATGAATAATGTACAATCTCAAACATTCCTTAATTATTATTATTATTACAATATCCAATCAAAGTTATTACCTATCACCACTAGGATCCAAAGGGAATGCATGAATCATTATGTTCATCATGCCACTAAAATTCAATTTTATCTCAATCACCATCCTACTCCTATTATTCATCCACAACCTATATTAGATTCCAACGTTCCTATTGTCAACACTGTCTGAGGGCAAGTATCACATTTGTTATGATAAAAAAATGTTGGAAAACATGTTCCTCCTCAATCCTTTCCACTTCCCTCAAGGTAAGCCAGTCAATTTAAGGGTAAGATATAATCAATAAAATACTAAATGCCCTTGCTAAAATTTATATTTTACATTTATTAAAGAGATTAACAATATACAAATATATCTTATATTAAATGTTTTGTGATGCAACTCTTCTTATTGATACATAACCAATGCCATTTGATTTATTCATGAATACAATTAAGGATATTGAATAGATCATAACCTTTGATAAGGAAGACTTACCTCCTAAGAAAATAATAGATCAAGATCTTCCACTATTCATTCATGTTTAGGTGCACTAAATTATAGTCAAGTGTGTGTTGATTGGTAATGATTTAGGGATGAATATTTATGTGATCTCATAATTTGACTCAAGAGAGCATGGTTAGTATGGTGTTAGTTCCAAAATGAAAAAAAATGAAATAAACACACTAATATCATAACATCTCTAGGCCTAAACACTAGGGAGAACTTAGTTAACAAAATCAAATGGCAAGCACAACAAAAAGGAAGGAATCAAGTACAAGAGTTCCTTCACCTTCCTTGGATTCTCCAAATGCCTTTGTAGTAGTGGCTTACTTGGCTTGTGCCCATGAAGTCCTTGGCAATGGAAGCTTGACAACCTCTATCTCTCCTTGGCACCTTTGGCTTGTGGCTTGGCTTAGCTTAGAATCAATTTGGCATGGTAACACTAGTTGCATGAAGCTTTTGGAACCAATCCTACATTATAACTTTGCTCAAATTAAGCTTATAAATGATGTTGTGAGGCCTCCTATTTATATATTTTTGGATTTGATCAGAATCAATATCAACCATCCATCTCAAGATTGAGATGTGTAGTTGAGGATTAATTTAATTTTTGCAATTAAAATTTGTAATTATCCTCATCATGGCATTGGAAGAAGGGTAAATTAAGAGGCATTGAGGGCATTATGGAAGGCATTGATGAGGCATGGGAGGCATGAATCCTAATATTTGTGGCATTTATGGCCTAACGATGTCTTCCCAAGAACTGAGGTCACTTGATGATGTAGATATTCCATATTCATTTCCAAAAATAAGTATTCAACAAGTTTCCATGGAATTATTGATTAGGCCTTGATTTGGGTTAATTAGATCTTAAGAATGATTAAGCACATTGTGCAAAAATTACCCAAATTGATCAGAATGCCTTGTTATTTATCCTAAATTTGATTGGATTAGAATTGGAAGTCACTATCAGATGCATTTGATGTGTATTCCCATTTAAGATGTTTTCAACAAAAAATAACAAAGACATGAGTCTTGTGTAAAATGTTTGATAAGAAAGAGAAATCCAAAGAATGTGGGTGCAAAATTGGCATTTTGACTCAAAATGGATTGATCAAAGTTAGCTAGCCCATAAATTGCATTACCCCATTTAGTGATACCCTAGCCAAAATCAACATTTTAATATGTCATTTTTCACATCATTTAACATGTTTTAGTGTTTTTAAGCTAAATTGTGCATTTTGGGTATAAATTGGGCAAAATCTTGGTTGGAGGTTATTGGAAGCCAATTTTAGGTGTTTACAATTTTCCCTTATTTGGGAAGGCATTTCAAGATATAAGCACAACAATGTCTTCTCAAAGAATGAGAAATGACCTATATGCCAAAAAATAAGATGATGATGGTCGAAAAACAAAGCTCTAAATGGTTTTTGGGAATCCTATGATGATGCCCCCTTGAGGAAATGGTTGTCACATTTGTTGATGGATGATCCCTAAAAAATAAACAAGAAGAAAGGTGGAATTAACCCATGGTTGAGATTAATCCAAATGAGAAAATGCTTGCATGCATTGATGTAAAAATGATATTGATTTTACCAAAGGTAGTTATAATCAAGAATAAAATTTAAAATAATTATTTTCCAATAGGTGGTTATAATCATTAAAAGGGCTTAGATTGGCTAAAGATGATTGTGTCCCAGTTGAGGTTGACTAGCAAGCATAACTCAAGGATATAACCTGGAATATAGATTAAAGATGAGTAGACACAAAATGATGAAGAAGATGGATAGAGGAATAAGATTGATCAATATAATGATTCAATTTTACCTATCAATGAAAATATGCTCATCTTGACTAGCAATGCTACAATTAGAAATGTCAAATGAGTTAATTTGATCAGGGGTGGGATGGGAGGATTTGCCAAGGTACCAAAGAGAAACTTCTACATATCCATTGATTATAGACCTTCATGAAGCCAATTTTTGTTGTAACATGTGATGGTAGGCTTCATGATATAACACCATGAAGACTTAACAAAAATATGTGTAAGGATTGACTCTTGATCTAATAAACATTTAAAAAGAATGCATCAATGATAAAAGCCATGATGACAATGTTGACATATGAATATGGATAGACTAAAGAATAATGTGTTTAAGGAATCACCCAATGAACACATATAGATTGAGTCGAGGCAATAGTACTGAAAGCAAACAAATAGGCAAGCAAACAAGCAAGTAAACAAACAAACAAATAAATAGAAATAAAAAAATAGCTTGAAATAAAAAAATAAATAGAAAGCCTAAAAACAAAAGAAAAATAAAGCATCCTAATAATGATAATTCCCCAAGAAGGTAGATCAAGAGTAACTGACTAGGCTTAGATAAGACAAATGTTTTTGGATTTTTGAAATGTTATGAATGTTTTTGATATTTTGAGGTATCTTAACTCATTAGAGAATGACAAGATACTTTATCATAAAATGGCAAGAGAATTTGGCTTAGGTTACTCCCAAAATGGTGAGGGCATATAGAAAGGGGGACTGAGGTGATCTCAACATGAATTGAGCATGACCCACATAGTCCTAAAATGACCTCAAGTCATAGTAATTCCATCCACATAAAAGGTGGGAAAAAACTAACTAGGTCTTAACAAGTTCTCAAATCTAGAAATGGCTAGTCAAATAAAAATAGCAAAGGCAAGGTGATGAGGTAATGCATGACAAACAAGTGTTGCACCTAGTTTTCCCATAGGAATTTATAACTAAGATATAATTGCATAGGTAAATGATACTAACTTGCCCATAGGTGGTTATAATTAGTAGCAAGTCTGGTGAAACACTGATTTGCCCATAGGCAGTTATAATCAGGTTCACATAAACAAACTTGATAGGATGAAAGATATCATACCAGGTTAATTGTCAAACTACTTTCATAGATTGTCATTATAAACATTGACTTGATTTATTATTGAAACCTAATTGGAATCCCCCCAAAAAAATGTGTGAGAAGAACCAAAGTAACCAAGATCAAAATAAGATTGGATAGGATGACTAAATTTAGGGCTTGGTCTAAATAGGAATGGTATGATAGGATGGCATGGTCTTGCTAAGGATAATGATGGTTTTTGATAGATTGGATAAATTGGTAAGAGGATTTCCCCCAAGTGATGGGGTAAATAGTCAAGTACTTTAATAGTGGAAAATGGATATGTAATAATGGCAATGGCCTGGTACATGTGTTTGGCCTAGGTGTAGTTTTCAATTCTATTGTTCCTATTGATGGGGAGATGCACATCCTAATCAATAAATGATACAAATAGAATACTTGATCATGTTAATTTCTAGCCCACACCTCATCAAAATATCTTCTCTATCAAGAATGGCCTATAGATTTGGTTGTTAAGAATGCTTTTTGAATCTTCATTGGTCATTGATTTTGATTCCTTCAAATGTCGAGACAATGTATTTTTATAGCCTCTGTAAAGGAAAGTGAAACTATGGATGGTAAATAGGGACAAATAATGGATGGTGGGTAAACAAATGAAGATTAGGACTTTCAATCACATGTAATGTTGTTGATGCCAAATTTAGCATAATTTTGGTTATGGTGGGATCGAAGACTCATTCTCTCTAGAGGACCAACATATTATTTTGTTTTTTGGGCCTGAGAGTAGCTACCCTATAATTAGGTTATAGATAAGAAGCTATTTTTATTTGATCTTTGATTTTGTAGTCATCAATTAGTGAAGAACCTTTGTGCTCAGCTATTGGTGCCTCATTGAGGTTTTCACCAATGAAGTTGTCTTTATTATCCCGTAGCATTTTCAAGAAGGTTTTACTAAGGAATGTTAACTTTTGGCTTTGATTGTCTTATAGAACTTATAAAAAATTTTCACTAGGAGAGTGTTCTTTTGCTATATGAATGTTTTCTTGGCCTCCTTGCTCTTTTTCAACTGTTATGTCACCATGGATGTAGTTCAACAAAGTGTGATTATTTCACTCCCAATCGACACTTGTGGGAGATAGAATGTCAATAATATGGATATCTTGGTTGATGCTAATGGCTTGTGGAATGGTAATGGAATGGGTATTGGATACATAATCCTCATAAAAAATACTAAGATAACTTGTGTCAATGCTAAAGTACTCATCCTCAAAAATTGTAAAAGGATCACAAATGTATTCAAATTGATCTATGAGGCATGTGTAACCAATGTTATAACAGTCATGAACATATTATTATTCTAAATATTATTCTAAAGTAAGGGACTTTGAATCCAATACCACAACTAATGTTGATTCTAATTTTGATGCTAAATCTGATGTCAGTTTAAGAATAAAACTTGACTCTAACTCTAATTCTTCATCTGATGGGTACTCTATTACAATGATGTCTTGTTGAATATTTGGTTTTGGATAAGTAATGGCCTTTGATGGCACGATGGGATCCATAAAAATTGGTTTGTTAAAGTGAGACTCCTTTAAGATGGGAAAAATGTCAAGAGATAACTCCTCAAAAAATGGCTTGTCAATAGGAGGCTCTTAAAAAATAGGCACATGGTTAAGGTAATGATTTTCCCAAAGGCAATTATAATCATTAAGAAGTGACTCAACAAAGACTAGCTCATCAGAGTGGGACTCCTTGAAAACTGGTATAGGACCAATAGGCAATTTATCATAGGTTGACTTATCAAAAATGGTTGATTCAATAGAAACATCTTGGATTGGTTGGTTCTCTTGGCCTTGGTTTCCTATGAGATGGAAGATACCAATTTTGAACACAGCTTGGTCTTCAAAGGATTGGATTGATTGAGGTTTGGTTTGGATTGGTACTAAGTGAGTAATGGCTTGTGATTAGATAATGGTAGGGCCTTGGGGAGCATGATTGCTCATATGAGCCAAAAGATAAAGTCTTGAGATGGTAACAATAGGGAATTGTGAAGTATGATTACTCACACAAGCCAAAGAACTAGGTCTAGGAATGGTAATGGTATTCCTTGGATATTTTAGAGCTTGATGGCTCATATAATTTAGAGGAGGGTTAGGGGTAAATGATGATAAGATAAAAAATAGATGTCATGAAACTTGATTACTTTCACAAGCAAAAGCATCCAAGTCTTCCTCATAAACCATATCATCTCAGGCATGAGTTGGATCATAAGCTGGTTCTTGATTGTGTTCCATATACTGATTATTGAAAAGAGGGTATGGACTTGTATCCCAAATAACATTATCTATAGTTAGGTCTTCAAAGTCCTCTTCACAATCCTCTTCATACCAATCAAGGTCTCGAGTTAGATTGTAATTTGATTTGTGACTTTGTTCCCATGAATGGTTAATATGAGGCTGATAGAAATCTATCTTACAAACCATCTTAGCATCATTGGGGTCTTGACAAAAGCCATAAAAGTAATTTTGTGCAGCCATTCTATCATAATTCAGATTGTAAGTGACTCCACCATAAGTGTAGAAAGACATATCCACATAAATGATGAAATATCTGAAAATAAAAAGACTTAGAGCTAAAAAAACTTTGAAAAACTATGTCCAAAGGACAAATGGTTCAAACTTGGTCTAACTTGGTCAAAAGGTAGATTTATATCTCCAAACTAGTTTATGCTAAGACTTGGCATAAAATAACTTAACATCAAATGTCTAATGTCAAATGCCATATGCATAAAAGTTCAAGTGTCTGAATAAAAACCAACATGTCAAAGGTCTACGTTAAAGTGATCCAAACAAGGTCTAAACTAGGAAAGGGAAAAGTTGAGTTGCTAGGTCTTTTGTCCAAACATAGAATCAAAAGCTAGGCTCAAACAAACAAGATTGATGTGATTGCTTTAATTTAACAAGTTTGGAAACAACTCTGACATAGACCCATCACATGGAATCAAACATAAACATTATCAGTTGGCATAAGGCATAAGACAAAAAGCTCTTTGAAAAAAGCTATGTTATCCCAAATAAAGGTGCAAACAATGATGAGGATAGGTGTTGAACAAATAAACCATCAATAGTTTTCAAATTTGGGTAATCAATTAATTGAAGTTATGCAACCCAAAAGAGAAAGAACTGTGTATCAGCCCCATGATTTAAGGCCTAAATAGAAATCAATCAATGTTTGAATCCAAACTTAATAAGGCTAATTGAAAAATCAACATTGAAAACTAAGATTGGACCAAACAAGATAGATAAAATTGGACAACATGATGGAACAAGACAAAGGTAAAAATGGTATACATAAAGTGGTTTGAAATAAATGGTTTTGATACAGTGGTAAACTAATCTTGAAACAAATTGAGTAGCCTAATGGCGTAAGCATGCTTGAATGATGTGGTCAATATTATGTTTCAAAAGACTCAAAGGCACAAATAGTTTGACATGATTTGGGCAGCATAACACTACCCTTCACAACTCAAATGCATTGTTTTGACATGGATTATGAACAAATAAACAAGTTCTAGTCTCAAAACATATCAAGCAAAAGTGACAAAAATACACTAAGTATAATCATCCAAATCCTAGCAAGGGCATGGCATGTGGGCTTGACTAAACTATCAAGGTTTCAGTCATTATAGGGGAATCAATTACACAATGACTTTCATGCCAAACAATACAAAAGAAAAGCACAAATTTTGGGTCCGTATCACTTGGCTTGTTGCAAAAAGGTCTAGTCCTTTTTGCAACCATTACATCCTACTATTCACTCAATATAGTGCGATGTTCAAAGTGCCACTACATCCCATGTTCAACTCTAAAGGATCAAATTGAAGTCAATGTCTGGAGATAAAACCTTGGGTCAAAGCTTTCCTAAAGAATTTGTAGGAGGTGATGAAGTGCCCCTTGCAAGACAAGATGCATAAAAACAAAGAAAGCATGAAAATAGAAAGACTTTAGGGTCATTTTCAAGATCACCCAAACTTTGATGAGTTTTTTGGGAGTGCTTTAGATGACTTTCTTTCTAAGCCTTGGACTAGGCTACTTGTAATAGGAATGGTGCTTTTGATTCCAAGGGTTCCCTATAGGGGAAAAATGGAAGAGCATATATGCAACACCCCTCTTTTTGCCAAACAAGATTTGATTAAACAACTATTACAAACAAGAATTGATAAGTGTGTTCAATTTTTAAACCCAAATGAAATGTTTGGTGGTGTTCATTTGACCCCTTGGTCTTAGTTGTAAACTTTGAAAAACATTCACCAAAAAAATCTAAAAATTTCTTGTTAAACACTAAAACAAATTTCCTAATCAAATTTTAAGCATGTAAAAGGGATTTAAACATGTTTTGGGTAAATATCCTATTTGGTCATGTAACAAAATTGTTAGCATGTCCTTTAGCTTTGAAACCCTTGAATTTAAAACAACAAACTTTGGAAAAAGAGGTCTCGAGTCTATGTTTTTTTAAAAACATAATGATTAACATCAGTCAATACCACTGACATCAGTTATGACCAACCAAGATATAACCGATGTCAGTTTTGCTGACAGACGTTGGTTAAGCCAAGTAATCAATGTTGGTATTTCTGTTGATGTCAATTCTGTGTAAAAATTGTGGTAACCAAAAATGGAAAAATAAAGTTAGAAAATCAATTTTCAAGAGTTTTAAGAGCTCAAATAAGTTTTTTAAAGTTGCAAAAGGATCTCCTTCATGTGTAGGATGCATCTAGTCCCACTGGGCATGCCATTATGTGATCTAGGAATTTGACTCAAGAGAGGATGGTTAGTATGGTGTTACTTCCAAAAAGAAAACAGAATGAAATAAACACACTAATAGCATAACATCTCTAGTCCTAGACACTAGGGAGAGATTAGTTAATAAAATAAAATGACAAGCACAAAAAAAAATCAAGGAATCAAATACAAGAGTTCCTTCACCTTCCTTGGATGCTCCAAATGCCTTTGTAGTATTGGCTTGTTCGGCTTGTGCTCACGAAGTCCTTGGCAATAGAAGCTTGACAACCTCCATCTCTCCTTGGTACCTTTGGCTTGTGGCTTGGCTTGGAATCAATTTGGCATGGTAACACTAGTTTCATGAAGCTTTTGGATCCAATATTGCATTATAACTTTGCACAAATTAAGCTTAAAAATGATGTTATGAGGCCTTCTATTTATAGATTTTTGGATTTGATCAGAATCAACCTCAACCATCCAACTCAAGATTGAGATGTGTGGTTGAAGATTAATTCAATTTTGAAATTAAAAATTGTAATTATCCTCATCATGGCATTGAAAGAAGGGGAAATTAAGAGGCATGGATGGCATCATGGAAGGCATTGATAAGGCATGTGAGGCATGAATCTTAATATTTGTGGCATTTATGGCCTAGGGATGTCTTCCCAAGAAATGAGGTCACTTAATGATGTAGATATTCCATATTCATTTCCAAAAATAAGTATTCAACAAGTTTCCATGAAATTATTGATTAGGCCTTGATTTGGGTTAATTAGCTCTTAAGCATGATTAAGCACATTGTGCACAAATTATCCAAATTGATCAAAATGCCTTGTTCTTGGTCCTAAATTTGACTAGATTGGAATTGGAAGTTATTATTAGATGTGTTAGATGCATATTCCCATTTAGGATGTTGCCAACAACAAATAACAAAGGCATAAGTCTTTTGCAAAAGATTTGATAGGAAAGAGCAATTTAGAGCACACGGGTGCAAAATTAGCATTTTGACTCAAAATGGACTGATCAAAGTTTGCTAGACCATAAATTGCATTACCCCATTTAGTGATACCCTGGCCAAAATCATCATTTGAATATGTCGATTTTCACATAATTTAACATGTTTTAGTGTTTTTAGGCCAAATTGTGAATTTTGGGTAGAAATTGGTCAAAATCTTGGTTAGATGTTATCGACAACCAGTTTTAGGTGTATACAATTTCCATCTATGCTTGCTTACAAAAATTGGGCATAAATATGAACATCATTAAAAAATTAGAATAACATATCAATGGATTAGATAGGAAAACATATTGTGACTATCAGATATATATCAAACATTCTAAAAATAAGTGTCAAAGGCTAAGGCATAGGATACAATATCTTATTGATGATAATACTATCGAGTTAAGCACACCCATAAAGGAGGCTAAACCATACCAAAATGAAAATGCAAAGATGAAAATATTAATTAATCCTTTTCCAAACCATGACATAATATAAAATTTATATAATTCATAGGTACACCATACATATAATGTGCATCTTCCTTTTTACTAATGTTTATCCCTTCATTTTTTGTTTGTAAACCCCAAATAAAGATTAAAGGGGAGTGTTAGGATTACCCTTAATTTGGGTTGATATTTTTATTCTATGTTTTTAGGTGTGTGTAGGTTTTGTAATTAAATGAATTTTTAATTGACATAAATCTAGATTTTATGAGGTGTCACACCTATTTTATCCTTTTGTAGAGAATCTTAGAGTTCTTTTCATAAGTAACTCCCTCTACACTTGTCACACACTTCCCCTTGCTGCATGGGGAATAGGAATATTTGAAAGACACTATGAAGGTGGTGTAAGGACATGATGTGATTCTTTGTAACTCCTTATTCCTTCATCTAGCTCTATTTAAAAATGTCTCTCTTCCTCTATTCAACACTTGAAGTTATCTCTTCTTCTCTATTTTTATTAATTCTTATCTTGTATTGTGAGAACAATCATTTGTATGCCTTCTTAATATACACGTGTTATTTTCATTAATTTGGTTTCCCCCTTCAAAACTCATGGTTTGATTACTCTGAGGTAGTTTTCTTCAATTATTTGCATTCATTATTTCATGTTTCAACATTAATTTTTATAGATCTTGGCATAACCCCTTCATGATACCGGACCATGTTTTTATTTAGAATTAAAACTTGAGTTTGTGTAGACATTTTGGAGGAGGAATTCATATTTTTTTTACAATAGTTTAAACCCATACAAACTATTTTTTGTGTTCTTATCCATTATTTTTAGTGCAAATATTATCATTTTTTTTGACATAGTTTCCTTCTAACTTAATTTTTCAATTTTTTAGCATATAGATTACATAGTTGATTTTGGTTTTATTCAGCTTACCTTTGTATCCAAGTACATTTTTCTTTCATTTAAACACTTTTTTTCCAAAAACTTATTTTTTTATAATTCTATATCACAAAATTTTAATTATGGTGGTTATATATTATTTTTCCTAAGTGTCATTATATTATGCCTTCTCTATCCATTAAGGTAGTTTTGGTGCTTTGTCTCTATCTTTATTTTGTGCAACACATTTTTTTATCTCTTACTATGCATCCATTTAAATTAGTTAAGCACCTTGCTAAAATTCATTTCTTATATTTGGTTTTTCCTTCAGGCTACATTATGTCACCCCATTTATTTTATTAGAACTATACTTATGTTATGTGTTTTCCTAATTTGTGTTATATGTTTATCCCTTCAACCATTTCTAATTTTCATTTTTTTACTCTTGTATATTTTTCCCCTAATTTTCTCCATGCCAGTTGTATGCTTCTAACCTATTTTTTTGATTTCATTTTTTATCATTATTTTTTATGGGTTACCTCACTTTTGGTGTCTTAATTATATAAGTGGCATACTCCTTTAATCTAGTTTGGTGGTGGGTAGTTTGGTGAAGATTTACATTTACAATTTTATTCTTTGTGTCTTTCCTACTTGATATTGTGAAGCATTTTACATTATTATTTACTCTACCAAATGCTTTGAGTGTTTTTTTTTTTAATATTTTAAACTAAATTTTGATTAGTTTTTCCTCTTGTACTCACCTTAGCTATGTGGAAAACTTGGTTGTTTCCTTATCTTTGTCCTTGAAAAGCACTAGGTAATATTTCCTCATGCCTCACCTTTCCTCAAACTTATAAAGTTTTTTCTTGCTTAGTTTTATTACTTCCCCTTAAAAAAATCAAAACACTAGATATTTCACAATCAAAATTCAAACTAATTTAATTTAAAGTTAAAAACATTAAAAAAAGAGAGGTGGATTAACACCAAAAAACACCAAATTTTTTTGACAAACAATAAGAATATAGCTTTTCATTAATAAAAAGTTATTTTGTTTGAAAAAAAAACTTTAATTTTGTGTTGAAATTTAAATTAAAACTTAAAAAAAAGGTATGTCAAAAAGGATTTTTCATAAAATTTTGATCAAGTTATTAATTCTTACCAAATCACTAGGCCATATGAATTATTTATTAAAAAAAAAACTTTGTGCCATGAGGATGAATATATTCCTTTTAAATTGAAAAATAATAAAATTAAAAGCCTTGATTATTATCTTATTTTTGAAAAAAAAGTGTCACCTTATTTAAACACCACATAAAAACATCTTCATTAATAAAGGCACATCAAAAACTTGTATTTTTAGGAATGGTAAAAACTTTCCATGAAGCCAAGATCTAAAGAGTTAGCAAAAAGAACATCACACAAGAAGATGAAAACAAATTAGATGCAAAACAAGGAAAGTCAAATTATTATTCATAATGAGATGCTAGTATAATAGGAAACCCTTGCATAACTAAGCAAGGCAAAATAAAGAACTAACCTAAGTAATGTGGGATAAATCCTCACATAGGCAAAACTAGGAAAAAGATGAAATACCTAGCTAATAGACTATAAAATATGAGAAATACATATTATAACACATACCCTCTCCCCCCCACCATAAAGTGAAGCTAGGGGATAACGATAGCCAAAAAATAAATAGTGGTATATCTACAGTATGAGTCCTAGTAACTAGCCCTGATAAGGTACTCATGTACAATATGTATCCATGAAATGAAGAAATAAGATGTCCTAATGAACAACCCCCAATGAAAACTTATGAAACCCCAAGCATTCCACACAACTAAATGAAATGAGGTGATGAAAAAGGATTCATGAAGATTTCTACAACCTGCTGCTGAGTTGGAATGCACTCAAAGCTAAGAACTCCATCTTGAATGTGTTGATGAATGAAGTGTATATGTATCTCAATGTTCTTGGTCTACTAATGCTCAACTAGGTTGTGGGATATATGAATTTCACTCTGGTTATCATACCAAAGTATAGTGAGTGATATTGCATGAATCCAAACTCTATCAATAACTGATGAAGCCCAAGAACCTGTTGACTCGATGTAACTATTGCCCTATACTCAACCTATGTAGATGAAAGTTCAATAGTCTATTAATTTATGTACAACCAATCAATAGGTGAATAACCAAGACAAAATATGTAGTCATAAGTGGAATGACTATCATCAAGAGAACCTACCCAATCTTAATCACTATACCCAACTAACTAAGTAGAACCCCTAGTGTAGTGTAATCCAAAATGAGTAGTGCCTTGAAGATATCATAAAATCCTCTTAGAAACCTACCAATGACTATCATGATAGACATGTGAAAGCCTAGATATAAGCCCTAAAATATTTGGATAAATATTTCACAATAAACCTCACATAATAATAGAATTAATCCATATCTGAATTATGCCGAGACATTGAATAAAAAATAGAGCTTCCATATTTATAGGAATAATATCCCCTAAAAATAAGGAGGCAACTCAATAATACATCTAAATAAGTGAGTTGGTTTAATAACCAAAACTCATGTACAAAAAAAAATACAAATAATAATAATGTTATAAGATAGTAATTTATAACATTCACCCCCTTAACATTATTATCCCTAGTCACACCCCCTTAGTATGAACATGGGGAGAATATCATCCTATACTACATCTGAATTAATAAATTCATGATTTTTCTAAGGATCATAAACCTAAAAAATGGTATTTCTATGGCTAACCAAAAACTAATGAAGGTTTATCCCATTGTTAACCTACAACTAATGATGGTTTTTCCCATGGCTAACCATCAACCAAGCGGTTTTGTTGGTTTACCACAAACCATGTCATGTATGTAAGTATATATTTAATTCCCATTATTTTTTAACTTATAGGGATTATAAAAGGAAATATCAAAGGGATTAATTGAGTAGGAATTGCACTTCTATTCTTATTCAAGCACACATGCAAAAATAGAAATTATCACACCACACTACACACATGTCACCAAATAATTAATATGGCCCCATCATTGACGACTGATGAGAGGTCACTGAAATACCTCCTACCTCCATTACCTCCAACCTCCATTTAATGTTTCTTAGTATAAGAAGTCTTTAGAATCATGCTTAGATTGTTCATCCATTTGTTCATAGTCAGAATTTGAGCCCTCTTCTATGATCACATTAGCCTCATCCATTTTAATTTTACCACTTATGATATTGTTTTCTTTGACTTTACAAAATGGAGACTTATGTCCCTTTTTCTTGCATTAAAATTATTCTACTTCCTCTTTATTTCTGGAAGAACTCACATAACTCATTTTTACATAAAGGGGAGTTTCTTCCTCAGTATCTTCTTTTGTTCTTTTCTCCTCTACTAGAAGTGCATAAATCATGCCATCAAGTGAGTGTGAAGGCATTTGTCCAAGAGTAAACACCACATTACTATATCTATGTGGTAAGTTATTCTAAAGGATGGACTTAGAATATTCATCATCTACCTGGGATTGAACTTTAGTTTATTGCCTTAGGAGAGACCTTAGCTTATTTATATGGATAGACATTGTTACATCATCATTCATTTTTAATTTAAATAATTTCAAGTTAAGAGTGAATTTGGCATTCACTGATTTATCCCCAAATGTTTGAATTAGAGAATCCCATATTACTTTGGCCTTCTTTTCCAAATCTATATAGTGAAATTCAGTGTCTAATAAAGCAAGTCTAATGATGGGCTTTGCATTATCATCCCTAGTTTGTCATTCAAGTAATTTTGTGGCCTCAGTTGATTTAGGCTCTTTCCCTCTTACAGTGCCTCAAAGATTTTTGTTCATAAGTTGCATTTGGATTTTAACTTTCCATGTGTGAAATTTTAATCCATTAAACTTATCTAGGGGGATTTCCATAGTTATTTTCTAGGGTGTCTATTTTGACTAATAATGCACCCATAATGACTAAAAAAATCTAAATAACTAATCAAATGAGAAAAGACTAATATATAAGGAATATATTAATCTAGACACTAACTTTTATTTTAAAAGTAATAAAATAAATTAATTTTTAAATAATACTATATATATATATATATATTATTTTGAATGACTCGATGACCTAAAATAAAAAATAAACTAAACATTTTAGACTTTGTGAAAATATACCAACTATGGTAGATCTAGATGGTAGGAATACACATGTCCAAAGATTAAATCCCATAGTAGATGTGGATTAACCGTGTTATTTATAAATAGGTTGTGTGTTATCTAAGTAGTTGTAGGATGCACAAAGTGAAAGATCCAAATACGCATATCCACACATTGACCAATATTATATCCACATGGCTATAGAAATGGATTTAATGATGCCCATATTTCCATTGACATAAAAAATTCAAAGCATCAAATAAATGAAAAGATCTTCCCCTTGAAAATATCATTATACTTTTATGGAGTCACAATAGCATATCATGACACTCAGGTTGGAAACTAATTTCCTTACAAACAATTACACTTCATGATGCACTAACTATAAAAATCTCTAATATAAATGCATGAATCACTCCACTCATCCATCCAACCCGATCTTCACATGGCTCTAGTACCAAATGAAATATTTGGATAGAGATTGCATAATAAACTTCATATAATAATATAATTAATCCATATCTAAATTATGCTGAGACATTGAATACAGAATAGAGATTCCATATTTATAGGACAAATATCCCCTACAAATAAGGAGGCAACTCAACAATACATCTAAATAAGTGAGTTGGTTTTATAACCAAAACTCACATACAAAAAAAATACAAACAATAATAATGTTATAAGATAGTAATCCATAACAAGCCTAACTATAAATGAAATGTCAAGGCAAGTATGGGTCAAATACATAAGACTCCCAACCATCTACCTATATAATGTAGGATCAAAAAGTGGATTAGTATAAGAGGTAGTGAGAGTCACTCTAGACTGAAAGGAAAAAGGACTTGGATTACATTCAGCCATGCCAAAATGCTGAAGAAGATCAAGGGTGTACTTCTACTGACTCAAAAAAATCCTTATATCTGATTGTGAAATATGTAAACCAATGAAGAAGTAAAAAAGGCCAAGATCAATCATACCAAATTATGTTGAAAGGGCCTACTAAATAGACTAAATTTTAGATGAGGAGCTATGTATGAGAAGGAGATCATCAACATACAATACCAATATAAAAATGTCCTCCCCAATACATTAGATATACATTGTGGGATCAAAATGGTAGTGAATAAATATAGTGGAGAGAAGAAAATAATCCATATTCTCATACCAAGATTGAGGGGCATGTTTGAGACCATAAAGATACCTCCTAGATCAACAAATAAGAAAAGAATCATGAACAAACCCAGTATATTTCTCTATATATATTTCTTCATAAAAATCTCCATGCAAGAAGGCACTCTTAACATCCATCTGATACACCAACCAACCTTGTGATGTAGCAAGAGAAAGTACAAGGTAAATAGAATCCATCTTGGCATTGGGCACAAAAGTCTTAGAGTAGTCAATGTGTTTAACCTATGAGAACCCCTTTACAATAAGATGTACCTTATACTTATTAATGGACCAATCAATTACATACTTGGTGTGGTAAATCCACTTTCACCTAACTAACTTTATTCCCTTAAGAAGAGATATCAAATCCCAAGTGTGATTCTTCATCAAAGAATAATACTCATATATCATCACATCAACCCACTCTTGTATCCCATGAGCTTGTGAAAAATATTTTGGTTCCCCAAAGAATGCCTAACACAAAATTCTAGTAATTTTAGAATGTGCATGATGATGTTGAGTGGGTGGAAGATTCTATATGAAAGATGTTTCCTTAGAAATTATAGTACAAGCCTACCTAGGCATAGTAGCAACATCAATTTGAGTAAGATCCTCAACCTTTATAACCTCCTCAATAATCTTCTAAATTGGATCCTCAAAGAATGAATCCTCAATATGAGGTGATTAATCATCAAAAGAAGAAAACATAGAAGAATATGAGGAGTCATGAGATGTGAAGTGATCATCAAACTATACATGTGTTTTAAAATAAACATCATGAGTATCAGGATCTAAAATATGATATCTCATGTCCTCATAATACCCTAAAAACATTAAAGGTTTGATATTTGTATCCAATGCTTTCCCTTTATTATTTATTATAAACACCTAAGCAAGTCTCCTAAAGACTCAAAAAATGAGACATTAGGTTTGGTTCTAGACCAAGCTTCCTCCAAAGTCAAATGCTCAAGTTCTCTATGTGGTATATAGTCTTGAATTTAGTTCTTACAATTAATTGCCTATTCCTAATAGATGGGAGGTAAACCATGTGAATGCATCATGAAATTAGCCATATCTTTAAAAGTTTGGTTCTTTTATTCTACTAATCCATTATACTATGGAGTATGTGCAATAGAATGCTAGTTAAAAATACCATGAGCTTCCAAAAATCAAATAACTCTCAACTGAAGTACCCCCCATTATATGTATGAAGATTCTTGATGCAACTATAAGATTGTTTCTTGACCAAAGCCTTAAAGAATTTGAATTGAGCAAATACATCACTCTTGTACTTGAGAAAATAAACCCAACTATACCTCAATAAATTATCAATAAAGGTAAGTATATACTTAGCTCCATTGAAATAAGAAGTAGGAAAGACCATCAAATCACTATGCACAAGTTCAAGTGGTGAAGAAGCTCTCATGGACATACCCTTAGGAAACTGATCTTGGTGTTGTTTCCCTAAAGCACAACCAAGGCAAACTCCATCAAGACATGAAATTGTAGGAAGACCCTCTACCATATTGTGAGTGCTTAACTCCTTCAAATATCTATAATTGAGGTGTCCAAATCTCTCATGCCAAAGTCTACTCTCAAATATGCATGAGAAACCAAACACGTCCCTAAAGGAGGAGTATCATCAAAACCCTCAAAATAATAGAGTTGATAACTATTATTGATAACTCCCTATGAAATAAGTGTTTAAGGATCTAATAAAACTCAAGCTTCAATACCTTATGGTGTGAAAGTCACTATTTTTCCCTAACTATAATGATAAATTTGATAAACTAAAAGTGGATTGGTGGTGATGTCTAGAACATATAATGCATCATTTATGTGGCCACCATCTAGCTATATGTCACCATTTACCTTAATAGAAATAAATGAAGAATATTCAACCTCAATTTTGGAAGTATAACTCAAACCAAGAGATAAAAATGACTCCTTAGAATAATTCATGTGGTGTGAAGAACTAGAATATAGAACCCCAACTGTTTGAAACAGGTGACTATGATCTCTTGACAACATTAAGTGCTTTCCCATGCTCATAAGATGGATAAGGAGTGGAGATATAAATATGGTGTTTTGTAATGACATCCTCTAGGGATTTAATTTTATTAAAACACCTAAACTCGTCATGACCAATCCCCCCACAATAGGAGTAAGATAAGTTAGACTTATCCTTGGATTTGAAAGATGATTTGGGTTTAGATGTGTTGGTGTTGGGCTTAGGTGCATTTTGAGATGGAGGAGAAGTGTTCTTCTTCTTACTATTTGTTTTTCCCTTATTCTTATTATGTGATTCTACTAATGATTTTTGAGAGGTGGAAGACTCAAGGTGAGATAATTTGTATTCCTCCCTAGTAAGTCTCTCACAAAACAACTCTAAATTTGGCATTTTGAATGTGGCACCTAAGGAATCCATATTATATAAAAAGGGAGAAGTAAATATTTGGAATAGACCACTTAACTTGGATAAAATAAATTACACACACACTCATATTTATTATCTCATCCACTCCCCTTAAATAATTTCAAAAATTCTTAAACTTAATGAGGTAGTCTACAATAGAGGCAAAGTCATTTGGATTGAATGAAGTAAGATCCACTTCAATTTGCATGGCTCTCATATGATCTACTTTCCTAAATAAACCCTTTAGCTTAATTTTTAATGGAGTATCACATCCATCTAAATGAAACAAAAAATCATCACTCACATAAGTCCCTATCAAACCCACACACTCTTCAAACTTACATTGGTGCTGAAAATTTTCAAACTCTCTTGTGAATTGTGGCTGAGTTTCATTCATTAGGTACCATAATCCTTTGTCTTTTGTGATTGTTTATATTATAGGTCTTGATGTATGTTAATTTTTTTTAGTCAAAGACTAATAATTATCAACACCAGAAGTATAAGCCATACTATTGAATCACTAAATAATAGAAATAATGCAAAAGGGTGTCCAAAATAGCACCAAGACAACCTCCCAAAAGATTGTATTAAGAAACCCCACCCCCCTCCCTAATTTTGTAACTTTATAAAATTAGTGTATTTTTATAAATTAATAACACCAATAGATAGATAATTGAAAACCACACACTTTAATAAAAAATAGAACTCAAATTTGAGTTACAGTTCAATAGTTATAGGCTTTAGAAATTCTTGTAAATGGGTCAAAAACAATAAAAATTACACTAGAAATATATTTTAGTGACAAAAAGGTAATTTAAGGTATGAATCCAACCACTCATTAGAACTAAAATCAAAATTAAAAAATACAACCAAAGTGAAAAAAAGATCCTCCCAATTACCCTTGTGCATGTGCAAGTGAATTGTACTTCCTCTTGAGGCAAAAATATAGGATATAAAAGGAAACTAATGAAATATATGGTTGTGTTAATAGGATATAAGGAGGATTAATGTTTTTTTTATTACTTATTAGAGAGAGGCACTTTCCATGAACCTCCAAGATTATGTAAAAATGGGTTGTCTCCTTGATTACAGATGTGGTAATCTTAGGTGCTCACCAAATAACCATTTAAGTGATGTACCCT
Organism: Torreya grandis; assembly: GCA_037957365.1. Lineage (NCBI taxonomy): Eukaryota > Viridiplantae > Streptophyta > Pinopsida > Cupressales > Taxaceae > Torreya > Torreya grandis. The sequence continues at coordinate 3,088,207 of JARHVA010001423.1, read as the reverse complement.
TGATAGAATTGGGTGATGTACTATAGATATTACACTTAATTTATCTTTTGATGCTAACTTAAGCACATATTTCTATGAAAATGGAGGATGCCAACCAATATGAAGTGCAATCCTCTACACAAAGCTCCATGCAAGCCTGTAATTTCTAATGTAGCAGATAAAAAAGACTTTTCTCAAAGAAAATGCACCACTTTAGACCCCCTCCAACTCTCCACACTATACATGTAATGATGAATTCAAGTCATCTATAAATATATAAGCTTGGATTAAGCCACAAACCTCTTCTTCCAATGCAGTCTTCTCCCATAAAATTCTGACACCAAGCTAGTCTCTAATGCAAGGCAAAAAAAATGTAGTTGTCTGAGTTATAACATCTTTCACCTTATCTCTCCATTTTTTTCTTACAAAACACCACATTTATCCTAAAAATTCAAATGCTAAGTGCTATGTATACTTCCATCACACCATGCTCTAATCTCCTTTACCATATATACTGCCTATCTCTCCAGCATGCTAGTCAAAGAAGAACGTAGATCTTGGATTGGTGTGGCATCATACGGCTTGTAAAATTGGTAGAGATTGGTCTAGTTTTTTAAAATAGAATTCCAACATAGAACATTCAACCCCTATTTACTTTGATCACTGATCTTCCTTCCATCTCCTCACAAACTAGATGGGGAGGATTCCAAACACTTAATAGTACTGAGATCAATAGAATAATTTGAAAAATTATGGAAATAGAGGATGGTTTAAACCATTTAAGGATTTGGTACCATGTTAGGAATGGTAAAAACATTCCAAAAAGCTAAGATATGAAGAGTTAGCAACAAGAACATGACACAAAAAGTTGAAAAAAATGAGATACAAAACAAGTCAAGTCAAATGATTATTCAGAATGAGATGCTAGTATAATAGGAAAACCTTGCATAATTAGGAAAGGAAAAAAAAACAAATATCCTAACTAAGTAGTGTGGGATAAATCCTCACATAAGATAAGCTAGGAAAAAGATGAAATACCTAGTTAATAGACTAGTAAACATGAGAACTACATACTTTAACATTTATAACCAATTTTCATAAAACAATAATTGTAAATTTTGAATCATTACCATAGTTTAGATTTCATATTAGAGATTTATGTTTTATGGTTATATAACAACAATTCCACGAAATGATGACTGAACCACTTATCGCTAATAGAATGTTTTACCATATAATGCTAACCATGTGAATACGCAGTTATCTAGTTAGTATAAATTGAATAAATATGACCAAATAATATGTAACAACATAAATATATTATCAAAGTGAAAATACATCTAAAAAACTACAGATGCAATGAATAAAATGGCTTGGAAGCCAAGGAAAACACTTCCAAGGGTGTAATACAACAAAGGAATAAACTAAGGATATAAATGTTTTAAAGAAAATTGAATAATTACCTTGAGAGAATAATATAGGGGTATAGAAGCCATAGTAAATGGGATGACACATTATAGACAAGAAAAAGTAAGGTGTATAAGAAATATAAAACTAAATAAGAATTAATATAATTAAGCATAACTATAAAATATTTGAATAAGGGACATATTAATAATAGATGAACACATAAGATAAAAAATGCTTGGTAAAAGTTTAAAAAAGTAAATGTGTTACAAAAACTCAAGAAAAAACAAGAAGACAAGACTAGAAAAGATACAGGATGACAAGGTTTTGTAAGAATGACAAGATCAATCCTATCAAAAGGTATAATACCATAATAATAAAGTTGATCATATATAATTCAAATAAAAAATACATGAAAATAAAATATCCCAAAAATTAATTATTTATAAATTTGGTACCCATAGATGATAAAATAGATGAATATTTTATTTAAATGTTTTAGTATGGAATAAAGGGATGTAATCAACTGAAGGAAACCAAAGTGAGGTAGAAATATCCTTGTTAAGCACCTAAAAAAATAGGTTAGAAGGAAAATATGAAAAAATAAGGGGGAAGAGTGCTTAAAATATATACATGTCTAGAAAAATAAAACTTTTCTCCAAAGTGCTTGCACAACTCATGATTCAATGTTAAAAAGATCTCAACACTTTGATACCATGTTATATTATTTTAGAAGATCAAACATTGAATAATTTAAAATAATGTGTAAATCAAAAATATTAACTCATAAAGTGAAACAAGATACAAGAGAGATATAAGAGTTAACAAGTGGGGAAACTATTAAATAGAGAAAAACCCACAATCTATTAGAAGCCTTGAAAACAATGAACTCTAAGTACAATAACAAGAAAAAGCTAATATAAAGAGAGAGGAGTGGACTAAATCCAAAAGAGGTATCACAATATTTCAAGAGTAATATTATTCATAGAAGATAGGAGGATATGGATCTTTATATAGATAAAGATGAAGGATGGGGGAGTTACAAGAATCCCATCATGACCTTACAACACCTCCTTAGTATGTTCCACCCCAAAAAGAGTAGGGGAGTGAGTGTTTTATATGTAGGGGGAGGAGTTACTTGTGCAAGTAATTCTCAAATCCAACAAGTGGATAAGAAAGGTGAGAGACACCTCATAAATATGGGATAAATTACAATAATAATAATAATAAATGCACACCTAAAAGAGACTTAAGATAATCCTAAATTATCATAAATGACCCAAATAAGGTTCATCTCCAATAGTTTATTTTTGTTTCCATATGGTATCTTGGTACATAGAGTAGTGCAACACTTTGGTGCTTTATTTCTCTCTACATGATTATTTTATCATTTCAATTTCACTCTATTAATAAATATAGTTTTATAGTTTTACTATATTGCATCACAATAGTAAATAAAATTTCTCTTATTTTTATTCATTTCATGCACATTTTAGTTCTTAAACTAAACAAGTTTCTAATCTTTTTATTTTTTTTAAAGGTCTCAAATTTTTTAAATTAAATTAAACCTTTCTTTTTATTCTTGAATGAAAATTCACAATAAGATTTTCATGCTTTATAATATTTGATAGCTTTTTTATAAATTCAAAATTATAAAAAAATACATCAAGTTTTCTCTTATCTTTGATAACCATCATAACATTATACACTCTGTTTTGAAAAATTTATTTGCTTTTCAAATACAAACCTTTAAACAAGCCATTGTTTTCCATGCTAAGTGTTTTTCCATCTTTGACAAACATAGCTTCACCATTCTTCTTGGCACTCTTAGCCTTCTCCTTCACATTTTAAGTATATGGTGTCTTTTTTGATCTTTTGATTTTTGGGTTCGTCTGATCTCTTGAGACACAATGACTCATTTATTTCTTGAATTCAAATCAACTCCACCAATTACCATTTTTTGAAATTACACATGAAATATATTTTCACCTTTAAACACTTAGTACACATCGTATATGGTAAGGAAACCAAAAACGATAAAAACATTGTTGCTAAAGTTCAAGAAAAATGGTAAGATAAAAATGAAGATGCCTTTAGTTTTATTGGCATGGCTATGACCCTTGAATTTCATGTACATGTTGATGGTTGTACTCATGCATCCAATACATGGTCAAAACTTAAATCTATTTATGGAAAATTCATGTTCGAGATCAAATTTACAATTTAGAGTATAATTAATTTAAAATTATGGATTATTTTTTTATAAAATATCACTCTTTTCATTCTCAATTGACTAGTTCAGGCATTAAACTTTCAGACTTGTATTTATTTCACATTGTCAATAAAAATGCTTGCCTAGATTTTTTCGGTAATTTATTACAAATTTTCATTTACAACTTTCTATTCCTACATTAAATGTTTGATTTATTTTTTACTTTGTTGCATCAAGAATAAAAAAATTTATTTCATTTTGGTAGTCTCAAAACAAACAAACATATAATTTTGTCTAAACACTAACAAAATAATGGTAAATATCATGTTAATTCTAATAACAAAAATGAACAAAATTCTAACTCAAAAATTAATAAAATTTTAGAAAGCAAATATTGTGATAATAACATTCATGATGAATATCATTTTTTTTTGCAAGAAATGTGATATAAAAAATGGTAAGCTTAAATTCAAAGATAATGTTATTACTAGTAATATTAAGACAAAAAAAATAGAAGTATAATACTAGAGTTATTGTTACTTGTGCTTTGTGCACTTATCCTATTGAATTTATTATTGATTTTGGGTCTACTCAACATATGGCATCCAATGTTAATCTATTTACTTCTTTAAAACCAGATAATTCTAATAATTGTTTACGTCTTGTAAATTATGCTTCTTGTAATGTTAAAGCCATAACAATTATTCAAATCCTTAATGGTGAATTACAATATGTTTTATTTGTTCCTAATTTAAATTTTGAATATGATTTACATTCCTCAATTATGAAAATAGGACTTTTAATTATAATTCTTTGAAAATATTTTAATGTTAAATCAGCTCAATAATTTTTTAAAGTTATTTATACCACCTTTCTAGATAATGATAACTTGTTTAGGTTTACTGAATTCTCTTCTTCCTCTTCTGCCCATGATTTTCTTGATTCCATTGATAATAACTCATGACATGAAATATTAGGTCATATTAATTACCAGAGCATTACACTCATGCATAAACCCAATATGGTGCATGGCTTACCTAAAATTCTTCCTACTAATTATGTTTGTAGTGGATGTATGGCCAGTAAAATAAATGATGATTCTTTTCATAAAATCAAATCAGGGTGTGCAATTAAAAAAATACATTTAGTTCATAGTGATATTTTAGGTGAAACGACAAATCCATATATAATGGTGCAAAATATTTTTTATTTTTTATTGATGATGTCACTATGTGAGTTTGGTTTTATCTCTTAAAAAATAAAGATCAAGTTTTAGATACTTTTATTGAATTTCATGCCTTTATTGAAAAATAATCTGGTTGTTCTTTGTGTATCTTAAAAATTGATAATAATACTAAATATGTTAATAATGACTTTCTTGTATATTTTAAGCAACATAGTATTAAAAATGAAAAGATTGTTTCTTACACAGCTAATTAAAATGGTGTTATTGAACATAAACATAAGACTACCACTAAAATGGATAGGTGTATGTTGCATGATAAACATATGCATTATAAATTTTGGGTTGAAGCTATGTATTGTGTCATTTATGTCATTAATAGTACTCCCACTAAATATGTTTTAGATATTACTCTTGAAGAATCTTGGTGTCATTGAAAACCTAATTTTTAGCATTTACATGTTTTTGTTCTAATGAATTTGTTCATATTCATAAAGATAAACATAAAAAATTAGATTCAAAATAGTAATAAAAATGTCTTTGTTGGTTATGATGAAAAAAATGAGTCTTATAGAGTTTATGATCATCAAAGTAACAAAATCAAGGTTAAAATAGATGTTAGAATTATTGAATATGGTGTGCTTGATTGTTCCTTTACTTCGTATTCTCTTGATATTGTTTCTACTTCTTTTCCTTTTGATTCCATTGATGATCAAATTAATGTTGTGAATAGTGATGTTTCTACCCTTAGTGATGTCAAACCATTTTTACCTTTGAGTCTTTTGAAACATAATTTAGATCACATCATTCGAGCATGCTTACACCGTTAGGTTGCTCAATTTGTTATAAGACTTACTTAACTTATGCCAAAAACTATTTGTTTCAAACCATGTCACATCAGCCATTTGAACCTTGTTTATGCACCGTCATGCTATCCAATATTGTCTAGCTTGTTTGGTCAAATCCTAATTTTTACGTTGATTTTTCAATTAACCTTATTAAGTTTAGATTCAAACATTGATTGATTTTTTTTAGGCCTCATTTCATGGGGCTGATACATAGATATTTCTATTTTGGGTTGCATAACTTCAGTTAATTGATTGCCCAAATTTGTAGACTTGATGGTTTATTTGTTCAATGCCTATCCTCATCATCATTTGTGCCTTTATTTAAGAGAAAACAAATTTTATTCAAAGATATTTTTGTCTTATGTCTTATGCCAATTGATCATGTTTATGTTTGATTACATGTGCCGAGTCTATGTCAAAGTTATTTCCAAACTTGTTAGATTAAATCTAATCACATCATGTCTTTGTTTCAAGTCTAGCTTTTGACACTGTTTGGCCAAAAGTCCTAGCATAACCTATTTGAGCCTAGATTTTGACTCCACATTTGGAAAAAATACCTAGTGACTCTTTTCACTTTCCTAGTTTAGAGCTTATTTAGAACACTTTGACCTAGACCTTTGACATGTTGGTTTTTATTCAGATGCTTGACCTTTTGTGTGTATGACATTTGGTGTTAGACATTTGATGTTAGATTGTTTTATGCCAAGTCTTAGCACAAACCATTTTGGAGATACAACTCCATTTTTAGACCATGTTGGAGATGCAGTTCCACCCCTTCGACCAAGTTAGACCAAGTTTAAACCATTTGTCCTTTGGACATAGTTTTTTAGAGTTTGTATAACTCTAAGCCTTTTTGTTTCAAAGCTTATATCATTTATGCAAATATGTCTAACCACACTTATGATGGAGTCAAATAAAATACAACTTATGATATAATGGATACACAAAATCCCACTAGGAATCCCTACAGAGAAAGATTTTCTAAGGAGTTTTATTAGTCTCCCTATAATACTCCATATGGGGAACATAGTCAAAATCCACAAAATACAAATCAAATTATGGATTGGTATAAAGAAGTTTGTGAGGACTTTGAAGACCCAACTAAAAATAATGTTGTTTGGGATATGTATCCATACCCTCTTTACAATAATCAATACACAGAACATAGTCAAGAACCAACTTATGATCCAACTCAAGATTGGGATGATATGGTTTATCAGGACGACTTGGATGCTTTGGCTTGTGCAAGCAATCAAGTTCCATGACACCCTTTTATTATTTTATCATTAGCTACCCCTAATCCTCCTTTAGATTATATGAAGTACCAAGCTCCACAATATCTAAGGTATATCATTACCATACCAAGACCTCATCTTTTGGTTTGTACTTGAAATCAAGCTCCACAATGCCCCTTCATCATTCTAGGACCTAGTACTTTAGCTTGTACAATAAATCATGCTACTTATCACCCTATCATTACTAGCTTAAGACTTTTTCCTTTGGCTCATGTGAGCAATCAAGCTCTAGAATGCCCTACCATTATCCAACTATAGGCAATTTCTCATTACCAATCCCATCTAAACCTCAACCAATCTAATCATTTAAAGACAAAGCTATGTTTAAAACTGGTATTTTCCAACTCATTAGAAACCAAGGCCAAAATAACCAACCAATCCAAGATGTTTTTTTTTAACCATCCATTTGTGATAAGTCAACCTATGATGAATTACTTTTCAATCCTATACCTATTGTCGAGGAGTCTCACTTTAATGAGCTAGTCTTTGATGAGTCACTTCTTAATGATTAGAACCACCTTTGGGAAGATCATTACCTTAACCATATGATTTTTTTTCAAGATCCTCTTATTGATAAGCCAGTCTCTAAGGAGTTATCTCTTGACCTTTTTCCATCCTAGAGGAGTCTCACTTTGACAAACTAGTCTTTATGGATCCCATTATGTCATTACAAGCCATCACTTGTCTAAAACCAAACATTAAATAAGACATCATTATAATAGAGTACCCATCAGATGAATAATTAAAGTTAGAGTCAAGTTCTACTCTTGGAATGACATAATATTTAGTATCAAAATCAAAATTAACATCAGTCTCAACATCAGATTCAAAGTCCCTTGAGTCAAAATCAGATTTAAAATAAGAATATGTTTGTGGCTATTACAACATTGGTTATGAATACCTTGTAGATCAATTTGAATACATTTTTGATCCTTCTACAACTTGAGGATGAGTACTTTAGCTTCAACACAAGTTATCTTAGTATCTTCTATGAGGATTGTTCAGCCTTTCCCTATTCCATTGGTATTCCACATGGCATTACCATCAACCAACATAGCCATATTATTGACATTCCATCTCCCACAAGTATCGATTAGGATTAAAAAAATCACACTTTTTTGAAATGCATCCATGGTGACATAGCAAATGAAGAATAAAAAGGAGGCCAAGACCACATTCATGTAGTAGAAAAACACTCTCCTAGTGAAACATTTTTAGAGGTGCAAGGGGTTAAGCAAATTTCAAACTTAGCATCTTCTAGTGAAACTTTTTCAGAAGTGCTAGAAGAAAATCAAAGTCAAAATCCAATGTTCATTAGTGAAACCTTCTTAGAGGTGCTATAGGATAATCGATACAAATTTAATGGTGAAAATATCTTTGAGGCACCAATAGCTGAGCACAAAAGTTCTTCACTAATTGATGAAGATAAAATCAAAATAGCTTCCTAGCTACATCCGAATCAGATGGTAGCTACTCTCAAGCCCAAATAATAGAAAAAATTGATAATCCTATCAAGAGAACAAGTCTTTGGCCCCACCACAACCAAAGTTATGTTGAATCCAACATCAACAACATTATGTGTGATTGAATCTTCTAATCTTCATTTATTTCCCAATCAATACCCATTCCATTATCATCTACCATTCCATTTCAAAATCAAACCTACCATCGATGGCCACACTTTCCTTTGTAGAGGCTACAAAGATACCTTATCTTGATGCTTGAAGGAATCAAAATCAATGACCAATGAAGATCACAACAACATCATTTGCATCCAAATCTATAGGCTATTCTTGATAGAGTATTTATTTAGATAAGGTGTGGGATAGAAATTAACATGATCAAGTATTCTATTTGTACCATTTTTTGATTAGAATGTACATCTCCACTTTAGTAGGAATAACAAAATCATATACTAAAAATCATACCTATGATAAAAATATGTACCATACCATTTCATTGCCATTGTTACATATCCTATTTTCCATTGTTGCATACCCATCCACTCACCCCATCACTTTGGGATAACCCTATCAACATCCTTATTTATCATTCTACCATCCTACTAGTCTATAATTATCCTTAACAAGACCATGCCATCCTATCATTCCATTCCTATCTAGACCAAAGCTTATTTTTAAGTCATCCTACCCAATCCTATTTTGATCTTAGTTCCTTTGGTTCTTCCTATACTTTTCATGAGGGGATTCTGATCAAGTTTCAACTCTTATCAAATCTATATTTATAATGACAGTCTATGAAAGTAGTGTGACAATTGATCTGGCAAGATATCTTTCATTTTTCATTATGTATCAAGTTTGGTTATGTGAGCCTAATTATAAATACCTATGGGAAAATTAGTATCATTGACCTATGCCATTATATCCTAGTTATAACCACCTATGGATAAATTAGGGAAAACATTTGTTTATCATTCATTACAACATCACCTTGCCATCACTATTTTCATTTGGCTGGTCATTTTCTAGATTTGAGAACTTATTGGGACCTGGTTGGTTTTTCTCCACCTTTTGTGTGGATGGAATTACTGTGACTTGAGGTCATTTTAGGACTATGTGGGTAATGGTCAATTCATGTTGAGGTTACCTCAGTCCCCATTTCCATGTACTCTCACCATTTTGTGAGCAACCTAAACCAAATGCTCTCACCATTTTATGAGTAGGTATCTTGTCATTCTCTAATGAGTTGAGATACCTCAAAATACCAAAAACATTTTAAATATTTCAAAATACCAAAAAAATGTATCCTATCTAATCCTAGTTAGTTATCCTTGATCCACCCTACTAGGGAAAAATCATTGTTAGGATGCATTCTTTTGCTTTTGTTTTTAGGATTTCTCTTTAATTGTTTATTTCAAGTTATTTTTTTTATTTTTTCACTTGCTTATTTGTTTGCTTTCAACACTGTTGCCTCGACTCAGTCTATATGAATTCATTGTGTGATTCCTCAAGCACATTATTCTTGAGTCTATCCATATTCATACATCAACATTATCATCATGGATTTTATCCTTCCATCCCACCATTGATCAAATCAACCCATTGACCATTATAGTTGTATCATTTCTAATAAGGACAAGCATCTCCTTTTTGGCAAGTATAACTAAATCATTCCCATTGATCAAATCTTATTCTTCTATTCATCTTTTTCATCACTTTTTGCCTACTCATCTTTAATCTATATTCTAGGTTATATTCTTGAGTTATGATTGATAATTATCCCTAACCGAGGCACCATCATCTTTAGCCAATCCAGGTCCTCTTAATGATTATAACCACTTATGGGTAAATCATTATTTTAAATTTTATTTTAATTATAACTACCTTTGGGAAAATAAATTTAATTTTTTGAATAAATTCATGAAATTATTTTATCATTTATATTAATCTCAACCATAGGTTAATTCTACCTTTCTTCTTGTTTCTTTTTGAGGGATCATCCATCAACAAATATGATGGCCACTCCCTCAAGGGGGCATCATCCTAGACTTCCTAAACACCATTTGAAGCTTTGTTATTCAACCATCATCTTATTTTTGACATATAGGCCTTTTCTCATTATTTGAGAAGACATTACTTTGCCTATGATTTAAAACATCTTCCCAAATAGGGGCAAATTGTAGACACCTAAAGTTGGCTACCAATAACCTCTAACCAAGCTTTTAACCAATTTCCACTAAAATGCACAATTTAGCTTAGAAACACTAAAAAACATTAAATAAGTTGAAATTGATATATTAAAATGCTTATTTTGGTAAGGGTATCATTAAATAGGGTAGTTCAATTTATGGGCCAGCTAACTTTGACTAGATAATTTTGAGTCAAAATGCCAATTTTGCATCTAGGTGCTCTGGATTGCTCTTTTATATAAAATATCTTGCATGAGACATGTAACTTTGTTATTTTATGTTTAAATAATCCTAAATGGGATAATGATTCCAATGCATCTAACATTGACTTCTAATTCCAATCCAGTCAAATTTTGGACCAATAACAAGGCATTCTGATTAATTTGAGTAACTTGTACACAAAGTGCTTAATCATGTTTAAGAGCTAATTAAAACAAATTAGAGACTAATTAAAAATTTCATATAAACTTGTTGAATACTTATTTTTGAAAATTAATATTGAATATCTACATCATTAAGTGACATCATTTCTTGGGAAGTCATCCCTAGGCCATAAATGCCACAAATATCAAGATTCATGCCTGCCATGCCTCATTAAAGCCCTTCCATGCCTATTCAATGCCCCTCTATCCCAAATATTAAGGGGGATATTTTTAGAATGAATTTAATATTTATATTTATCCTTAGCCACACATCTCAATCTTGAGATGGATAGTTTAGGTTGATCCTAGCCATTTTCTAAAATTTATAAATAGGAAGCCTTGTCTATTTAATTCTAGGCTATTTTGGTGAAAAGTTATTATGCTCAAATTTATTAAAAAATATTGGATAATTCAAATTTATAATGCACAAATAATTCCAAAATCCATTACAAGTAGTGTTATAATGTCAAATTATTGAGCCAAGCCAAGCCAAAGCCAAAGGTGCCAAGGAGAGATGGAGGTAGTCAAGCTTCCATTGATGCAGATTTCATGAGCACAAAATGAGAAAGCCACTAAAACAAAGCATTTGGAGCATCCAAATAAGGTGAAGGATTCTTTTTTTTCCTTACTTTTTAGTTGTGTTTTTCATTTTTTTTAATTATTAAGCTCACCATAATAACTAGGCATGAAGGTGTTAGTTTAGTGTGCTTTTGATTTGATTTATCCACTAACACAATATTAATCTCCCCTTCATCGTCAAATTCCTAGTTCACAAATATGACCATAAATTAGATCTAACTTATGCAATATCATGCATCATGGAAACATTCCTCAAATCATAGATATTATGAATACATAAAAATGGAGATAACTCTGAATCAATCACACATGACACAAATCTACTTTGGTTCACCAGATGTGAGCTACATCCACCAAGAAAGTTCTCAAATAAAATAGTAGTCTAAAAAAAGATTACAATGAGCTTTCATATAGATATAAAAATCTCCTATAGAAATGTTGCACAAAAATATGCACTTTCACTTGCACTTGCACAATGTTATACTCACAAGTTGTTATACCACACCCTGTAATAAACATCTATACTTTGTTATAACATCTATACTTTGAATTTGATCCTCAAGGCCACACCTTGTAAATAAACCATCAACGTCTAAAGGCCACACCACACCTGTATATATATAAAATGAAGGAGAATCCATAAAATGAGGAAAAATTGCACCATGCTTATCCAAGATAAGCATCATCCACAAAGGGCAACTTAGTTCCAACTCATCAAGCTCATCCAAAAGCTTACCAAAGAAGGAACATTCTAAGATAGATTCTCCACCTTTTATGTCACATTTCCAACAACATGTGATCATAAGCAAATCCTATAAATAAGGAAGTCATCCCATTTTCCAATAAATAACTAGCACCCTAAGATCAAGGAAGTCAACATGGGAAAAAGGCATCTAACAACTAACTCCAAAAAATATGAAAACATAGAAATTAAAAAATACAAAGAATATTCCACTCACAAGTGGAACAAAGTTCCACAAAAGGGGGAGTAGGAAAAACTACACTCCCCACATTTTTGGATTTCTCTAAGCCCCCAAAATGTATTTCTTTGGTCATGTGATAACCCAAAAGGTATCCACATTTAACAATATCCTACTTGGATATCATTTCTCGTGAATAGAATCTATTATTTCTCCATGACCACTAAGGCCAACCAAATCTAAACATAGCCTCAACTTGTCCAATGTGACCACCTTGGTCATCATATCCATAGGATTTTGGATAGTATGAATCTTCTCCTGATTTATCAAAATCTCCTCTAAAGATATCTTAATGAAGTATAATGTAGAAAAATGTGTTTCATCCTCAAGTGGAAATCAGAGTTCTTTGCCAAATGAATAACACTCTGACTATCACTATGTAGTCTCCCAACTTCCTGATCATACCCCAACTCTCAAAACAAATCCTATAATAAAATCATCTCCTTGCTAGTCTTTGTGGCAACAACATATTATACCTCTATGGTTGACAAAGCCACAACCTTATGTATCTTAAAAATCCAACTAATTGTTGTATCTCCAATAGTAAATATATATCATGTCATACTTCTCCTACTATCAATATCCCCTAGCATATCTGAGTCCACATAACCATGTAAAGTGGTATCTGATCCACCATAACATAATTAAAAATTCATCATTCCTTTCAAATACCAAAGAATCCATTTAACTACCTACCAATGCTCATAACTTAGATCACTTATATACCTACTCAAAACTCCCATTTCTTGGGTAATAGCTAGCCTAGTACAAACCATGGCATACATCAAGATACCAATTGTCGATGAGTAAGGTACCATGGACATCTTAACCTTTTTATCTTCCATCTTGGAACATTGCTCTTATGATAATCTAAAGCATCCTACCAAAGGAGTACAACTAGATTTAGCATCCAACATGCTAAACCTTTCTAAGACTTTATTCACATACTCTGATTGAGATAAGATCAACTTCCTATCCTTCCTATCATGAGAAATCCTCATACCAAGGATTTGCTTTACAACACCCAAATCCTTCATAGAAAATGAGTCACTAAGTGATTTATTAATCATATGAATATGTTGTATGTTCTTTCTTGCAACTAACATACCATCGACATAAAAGTATAATACAATAAAGGAACCATCATCAAAATGTTTGATTTACATAAAACGGTTAGAATGACACCTTTGATATTCTTGTTCCAACATAAACTAATCAAATTTTTTATACCATTATCATGGACCTTGTTTCAAGCCATACAAGCTCTTCTTTAGTCTGCACACATAGTTCTCCTTCCCTTTGACCTCATATCCCTATGGTTGCTTCATATACAACTCTTCATCCAAATCATCATGAAGAAAAGTAGTTTTCACATCTAACTATTCTAAGTGCAAATCCTTGATTGCAACTAAAAAAATAATAGTCCTAATAAAATTCATTTTTATAATAGAAGAGAAAATCTCATCAAAATCAATACCCAATTTTTGTGAAAAACCCTTGACCACCATTCTGGCCTTATACCTTTTTCTCCCTTCATCTTCTTATTTTATCTTGAAGATCCACTTGCTTAGAAATACACTCTTGACCTTGGGTAGCCTTACCAAATCCCATGTTTGGTTCTCTATGAGAGATCTATGCTCCTCATCCATGGCTTTTTCCCATTTCATCCTGGCATCTACCTGCATTAATTTTTCATAACACTATAGTTCTTCATTGTCAATGAGCAATAAATAATTCAAAGAAGGAGAAAAGTGTTTAAGATCTCTTCTTACCCCATAAGACCTTCTTATCATAGGAGTTTGGTGTCCTTATGTAGAAGGTTCCTAAACTGAACCATTGGATACTTTACCATCCACAATGTCATCCAATACTATTTACTCTTTTTATTCTTGTTTCTATTCCTGCAATTGGTCCTTATATATAAATTTTTCATTAAGACTACATCTCTAGATCAAAATATTTTCTTATCTTTAATGCTCTATAAATAGAAACCAAAGTCATCCTCTCCATATCCAACAAATGTGTATTTATTTAATTTATCCTCTAACTTGGTCCTATCCTCTTTATTAATGAGAGAAAAATCCTCACATCTAAAGACTCTAAGAAAAGAATAATCAACATTCTTACCAAACCAAGCTTGTTTAGGAATGCCTCCATCCAAAGGCATAGAATGTCCTTTGTTAATCAGATATACTATCGTGCTAACTAATTCTACCCAAAATTATAAAGACAACTGTGCATGTAACCACACACTCCTAGTATGTTCCATTATTGTTTTGTTCATCTTTTTAGATACCCCATTCTGCTATGGATTTCTTGGGACCATCCTTTGCCTATGAATTCCATTTTTAGAAAAATAATCAAAGAAATAATTACTACAATACTCACCTCCATTATCTAATCTGAGACATTTTAATTTGAGACCTATTTCATTCTCAACCAAGGCTTTCCACTTCTTAAAAGTGTAAAATACATCAGATTTCTTTTTAATTCAATAAACATAGACTTTCCTAGTTGCATCATCAATAAAAGAAACATAATAATTAGATCCACCAATAAAAGATACCTGATCTAGTCCCCATACATTTGAGTGTACCAAATCTAACTTGTGCTATTTTTCTGTGGGTTTAACCTTAAGGAACATAAACCGATTATGTTTCCCATAAACATAATTCTCACAAAAGTATAGATCTAGATCTTTCAATCTAGGAAACTTATCTTTTAAGATCTACATACCCTTATGGCTCATATGACTGAGCTTGTAGTGCCACATAGTTGCATCTCCATTTGTAGCAACTAAATCAAGAGAATCAACACTACTTGTCAAATATAAAGTACCAACTTTCTTACCTCTCGATATCATAAGATAACCTTTGGTAACTTTCCAATAATCTATAGTAAACAATACTGAACATCCCTCATTGCCCAATTTCTCCACTAAAACCAAATTCCATCTAACATTGACATATCTATAATATAATTAAGGATCCATGTGTTCCCATTCTACATTTTAACAAGAACATGACCTTTCCCTACTATCTCACATGGTTCATCATCATCAAAATAAACATGTCCTAAATTCTCTTGAACATAATCAATAAAATAATGCTTATGTGTGGTGGCATGAAAATAAGACCCTGAATCTAATACCCAAGACTCAAAAAAATTATCCATAGAAAGAATTAAGGCATCCTGATATGATTTAATTGATGCCACATTTACCTTATTTATTTCCTCCTTGTTGGCATTCTTATCCTGAAGTGACCAACAATCCTTATTTGAGTATCCACTCTTCCCACAATGCTAGCATATCATCTTAGATCTAGAGCTAGATTTAGATATACCTTTTGCCTTTCCTTGGTTGCCTTTGCTCTTGTCCTTTTTCTTCCATATAGTATCAATGGATAAAGCATTACCTGAAGATGAATCACTAGTGCTTTTCCTTCATATCTCCTCTCTAAGTATCACACCTACAACATCCTCAAAATTCAAGCTTCCCTTGGCAAGGACTGCATTATTCACAACCATAACCAAACTATACCAAATATTAGGCAAAGAACATAATATTAGCAAATATCTAACTTCATCATGAAACTTAATTATAACTGAAGTGAGCATACTTACAACTATATTAAAATCATTAAGATTGCTAGCTATTAAACCATTTTCAGGCATTTTCATGTTAAACAATCCTTGCATAAGAAAAAAATTATTAGAAGTTGATGGTTTCTCATACAAATTTCTAAGTTTAACCATGAGATATTTTTTGGTTTTCTCATCATAAATATTAAATGCAATAGAAGATGTAAGACATAACTGAATGGCTCCCAATGCCTTCTTATCAAGTAATGACCAATCTACATCACTCATACTTACAAGTTGTTCTAATTTCCTCTCCAGGGGGAGATGTAGCTCCTTCTGATATAGGTAATCTTCTATCTACATTTTTCATAAACTAAAATGTTTACCATCAAACTTCTCCACTCTAAATTTGGTCTCTTCTCCCATAGATCCCACTCAAGCTAATAACCTTCATATGATTTACCACTTCAATAAAAAACACAACTAATGGCTCTAATATTAGTTGTTAGGAATTAAGAAAAATTAAATTAGATTTAATATAACCATAAATAAGATTTAACTTATGCAATAATATGCATTACAAAAACATTCTTTAAATCATAGATATTATGAAAGCATAAAAAAGGAGAGAACAAGAATTAATCACAAATGACACAAATCTACCATGGTTCACCTAATATGGGATACATCCACCAATAAAATTCTCAAATAAAATAGTAATCTAAAACAATATTATAATGAACTCTCACAGAAATAGAAAAATCTTCTATAGAAAATGCTGCACAAAAAGTTATACTTTCACCTGCACCTACACAATGTTGTACTCACAAGCTGCTATACCACACCCTACAATAAACACCTTCACTTTGAATCTAATCCTCAAAACCATACTTACAAATAAACCATCAACCTCTAAAGGCCACACCACACCTATATATATAGCAAATGAAGTAAATTTCATAAAAGGAGAATAAATTACACCATGCTTATCCAATATAAGCATCATCCACAAAGGATAACTCACTACCACCTCATCAAGCTCATCCAAAATCTTACCCAAGAAGGAACATGCCAATATATAGTCTCTACCTTTTAAATCACATTTTTCAACAACATGTGATGACAACCAACTCTTAAAAATAAGGAAGTCATCCCCTTTTCCAATAAACAACTAGCTCCCTAAGATCAAGGAAGTCAACATGGGAAAAATGTATGTAAAAAATAACTCCACAAAATATGGAAACATAGAAATTAGAAAATACAAATAATATTCCACTCACATGTGGAGCAAGGTTACACAAAAGGTGGAGTAGGGAAAATTGTGCTCCCCACATTTTTTGAGCTCTCTAGGCCCCCAAAATGTATTCCTATGGTCATGTGACAACCCCAAAGGGATCCACACTCAGCATATAAGTGGTTTGTGTGCATATAAGGGACCTATATTAAGATGATCTCCTACATTGCCTTTGCTAACAAATTAATATCTACTCATGTGAGGATGAATCACCAACTAAGAAATTGAAGCTTAAATATTTCTAGCATCTATGGTATTCATACAAGTGTAATGAACTAAGGTTATAAATAAGAATATACCCACTACTTTCTTATTCCCACATCTCCTATTTACATATATGAATTGTCTACACATTTCAATCAGCAATTTTTTTCATCATTCAACCTTGGGAGTCTCAAAAAATAACCTTAAAATCCTCTTGCTTTGTTATAGGATAATTTTTCAAATTGAATGAAGTAACTTCCATATTGGGATATGAGATTAGCTACATCCTTATATGTCTTGGCTCCAAAATATTCATTCAATGCCTATATGATTCTCATGATGAAGGCATCATTGACCTATCTAAAGTATTTATTACTCTATTAAAAGGTCAATTGTAGGTAGAACTTGTGTACCATAGTTTATATACCTACATTTTCAAATTGGGTGAGAATATGTTAGACCTTTTGTAATTCTATTACATATAATAATTATGAAATCATATCAAAGGTCTTTGTTACTCATAATTATGAGCTGTTGAATTTTTTCTTTATTGATTATGTTACCCAAATCAATATTTTTCTTATCACTACATATGATGCTCATATACATAAACATCCAATTCTGAAACTCCATAGTTGTCTTGTTACCCATGACCCTATTGATAAGGGAAACCATTTTATAAAATTATTCTTTGAACTCTAACTTGTATAAATTATTCAGAAGTTTCAACAAGCCTCTTCTTTTGTGTTTCAAACACCCATTGTTGATGGTTGAGAGATGCTTTTATGGGTTTATGTCATAGAAAGCTTGGATAAATTTAGTGTTTGTTTTAACATATGTAACCTTTTTATGGAATCCTTAGATTTATATCCATGTAAAAACCATATATCTTGGCCATCAAGGTACCTCCTTCTGACCATATCTCCATGTTATCTTGATTATAATGTTGAGCGCATGCACAAATACTGGAAAACTAACCACCTATAGTAATCAACTTATTTATAGGGGATATCTATAGGATCTATTATTGAAATCTTCCAAGTCCACATGCCTAATATTAAAGTCACCAATCTCTAGGATTTCATTCTCTAAAATAGACATGGGCTCATAACCCATGTACTTGAACTTCAACTTGGTTGATCTAGTATTATGAAAAGAAACCTTGGAAAGGGCATAAATATTCTCACATGTGTCAAGTGGTATAAAGTGTTTATGTTTTTTTGGGGATTAAGCCATGGTGGTCACAAAAATGTTCACTTCACCTTTGGATTATTCACTAAGAGGTTATAGGATCTAATAGGAACTTTGGCACACCGAAGGTATCATAATATTCCCTATTAGTGAAAGACATATGAAACACACTCTAAACCCTTTAAAACTTATACCAACATGAATTAATTTGAGAAACAAATATTTTGAATATTTTTCCCCTTCACATAGATAAATGGTGCTAGAATAGAACTCTACTATTACATGGATAAAATATTGGAAACATTATAGAAGATCATAATTTTTTATCTAAATGACTATTATTAATGTGGTTTTATATGTAAGAGGTCCAAATTTATGTTCTACGGACACCAACTTCCCATGCATACACATAACATTCCTCCATGATTGGGTTGGTTGGTCTCATGGGAACATCAAATGTGACTCCACATCCTAATTGAATTTGGCCATGGTTTCAAATTTTATATGCTCATGGGCTTGAGACACTCTAGTTATTTGGGTGTGGTAGGAAATAATTTTTCCCTTCACTAACTAAGACATGCTTTCACATCTAGCACACCCAAGAGGTAAGGTTGGCCTAGACTTTTGGGCATGCAAGGCATGGAGGGATGGTGTGGAACATAAAAAATGAATGTATTTTTATGGAGAAAAAATGGAAATAACAAACCCCAAATACTAAACATCCTACAAACCCTAAACCTTAAAAACCAAAACCTAAAACCTAAAACCTAGAACCCCTAAACCCTAAACACCAAACCATAAACCCTAAATTATAATCCCTAAACTCATAAACCCTAAACCCCAAAACACAAAACCCTTACCTTAAAAACATAAAACCCCTATACACAAAAAACACTAAATCCTAAAACCATGCACCCTAAACTGTAAATATTAAACCCAAAATCTGAAAACCCTAAAATTCTAAAACCCTTAAAAACCATAAAACTCCCAAACCTCAAACCAAAAAACCTAAACCCCCAAAACTAAAAATTTAAACCCTAAAACCTTATAACCAATAACCCTAAACACCTAAAGCCTAAACCCCCAAAACTAAAACATCCAAACCCCAAATCCAAAACCCAAAACCAAAACACCCAAACCCTAACCCAAAACCTCAAACCCCAAACCCCAAACCTAAAAACCCTTAAACATTAAAACTAATAAACCATAAAAATGAAAAACCCTAAACTTATAAAACCCTAAATCCTTAAACTATAAACCCATTAAAACATAAAATCTAAAAACTAAACCCTAAAACTTAAAACCATAAAACCTAACCCCTAGTCCTAAAACCCTAAACCCCCAAAACTATAAAACCTTAAATCCTAAACCCTAAACCTCTATCCCCTAATAAAAACCTTACAACCTAAACCCAAAACCTTAGAACCTTCACTCTGAACCCTAAACCCCTAAACCTCAAAAACTCTTAAAATATGAATCCTAAATCAATAAACCCCAAAACCTAAATACCCAAGCCTTAAAATTCTAAATCCTATTACCCCAAACCCCAAAATTGACAAACTTAAACCCTAAACCCTTAAACCAAAGCCCAAAGTGTTAAACCATAAACTCTTAAACCACCAAATCCCTAAAACCCTTAAATCATAAACCCTAAAACTCTTAACCCAAGAACCATAAACCACAAACCATAAACCCTAAAATCAAAAATTGCAATGTATTAAAATTACTTAGATGATTTAAAATAATATAATTATATATCATATAATTAGGAATAGAATAAGAATATCCAAAATATAAACTGGCAAAAGAGCATAATACTTTAATATTATGACTGAGTCAATTCAAGGGGACAACCTCCACAATAATACAATAATATCATAATTTATAATATGATGATAAAAGACTAACCACTATCTCCTATATATACTCTACTTATCCATGTTTATTCCATAGGCTGACTGTACTAAGAACATCAATAAATTCAACAAGATAATATGAAGGTGTGTAAGGCAAAATTTAGACACACATATCCCTAGAAGTAATATAGGTTAATGGCATAGTGTTCCCCTCTCCTTTAGAACGAAATTTTCCTTAATGTTGAATTAAACTATGATGTTTTTTTAAGAATTCTTCATCCTCTTATATCGCATCTTGATAATGTAGGTTCTTCCATTTGATCAAATAATCTTTAATGGCTCTGGTCTATACTTATTTGGTATATGTGTGAAGGATCTCTTCAGGATGCAGAATGACTTAGAATTATTCATCCATTTTAGGTAATGTTGATGCCTAAATATGTACCATAGGTGACCAAAGTGTTTAGTGAACACTTCTCATTTTTAAATTACTAATAATCTAATGCATGAGTTGTAGGTTGTGGTAATCCTATTACTTTCTGGTGGAATAGAGAAAAAACAAGTGACTATTTCACAATATTTATATTAGTTGGTGGTTGGGAGCCACTATGGATAAACAATAGATCCATTTAGAATATGTACAACTATGTGAAGAACAGTGAATTATGATCAAGAACTAAATTAATAATTAATTTAGGATGGATATTTATAATGAAAATTTAAATTAAGGTGGTCTAGGTTTAAAAAGAAGCAAAAGGAAAGGTAAATAAGAAATAAATGTTGTTGATATTCATTCTAGACATCATGATAAAGTTCAAGTCTCATCCAAGAAAACACTTAAAACAATGTACGATATGAAATATATTGAGCCCAAATCTTATCATACATCAAGAAAAATCCTAAGGTGGAAATACTGAAAATAAGAATCAGGTTCACTTTAAGATTCTACCCCTGCAAACAAACAACATTGGCCCAAATGCAAGACTAGTAAAGGAAACAAAATGAAACTAAAGACTTTTAGTCAACCTAGCATCGACACAAGTTAACAACTATAAAATTAAAGATGCACACCAATAATGCATAAGAATCATTCAAATCTTTAAATCAGAACAATCAAATGGGAGAGAAGCAATGATAGCAAACACAAACAAATTTTGGACAATCTTTGCAAAATTCCTTTCTTGTATTACTTGCTCTAATTTTACAAAGTAATTTTGGCTCTAAGAACTCCCCCTTTTACAAAATGGTAGTACTACCTCTTATAGAAGGACAAGGAAGTATACCAGTCAATTGCATGATACAATTTTATAAGAAGTAAATATAGTTGTCCTTTCTCTATAAAGTTATAGAATACACTCACTTTTCTAAAATACAATAACCTAGAGGCAAATTTTCTAACAAACTAGCATATGCTTTTACAAAATAACATTCCATTTCTAAAATTTTACAATGCTTCAAAAAACTGGAATATTAATTAACTAGCTAGTGGGCCCTACCCTGAGGAATTTGCTTGTTGTTGTTGAAGAATGTTCATAGCCTTTTGATGTTCCTCATTAATGAGTCCCAAATCCATAGCTAACTTTAAGAGACACTCTTATTCATTATCAACTAGATCATTCAACTCTCTATCATTCATATCCATAGATTCCTTAATGTTTTTGGTCTTAGTTATCCTTTCTCCTGCATTAAGGATCATGTCTAGGATCCTACTATTATCTACCCCAAACTGGCCTTGACTCTTGCCTTCATACATGTGCATTTTTGAGCACATAAGATATTAATTTTTGTCATTTTTTTCTTATATGGTTATTATTTGGCATGTATCTAGCACTTTTGTGGAATTTTTCATAAATTCCTTCAAATTACTAGCTGTTGTTATTTAAAATTTGTCATTTTATTTTGTGTCATTGGATCATTACCCATGGATCAACATGGGCTATTGATCATGATCCAAGACCTTGCCTATTATTGGCCATATTTTTATCAAGCCCCATGGTTATGCCACTTTTCACCCTCATGAGATTTTTGAGCTTTGTACTCTACCCAAGTTGTCTATTGAACACGCATCTACCATGTGTCAAGCCTATGGGCTCTCAGAGCTCTACTAAATAGTCATTAGTGATTTCACACCATTGGATCATCCAATTCTTATGAAACATGAGCTATTGATCTTTCAAGGTGCATGAGATTTTATAGAAATTAACTTAGGATAAAATATTTTTAAATATAAGTTTCAAAACATGATAGAAATTAGCCCCTTTGAATGATATAAAATACATCCATTTACCTAGACATAATGTTAGATGAGCTTGAATTTGATGGTCTCATAGATGTCAATGATGGCCTCACAGATGTCAAATGATATTTTCAAGAACATCAAATTTAAGCTTATAGAGTTCCTATATTCCATAGATCTTGGATTCAATTTAATCCATTTGATTAAAAATTGTGATGAAGCGAGAGCCATCGATCATGATCTGAGTAGTTACATGTCGTTGGTTCAATTTAATATATGGGACCCTTTGTTATCAAGATTCAAATATGGAAGCACCATGTAGAGACCCTACATAGATTTTTGGGCTTTTGAATTTTCATCATTACATTCACTCTATTATATCCTCAGTCCTGATGAGGTGAGGGTCATTGATCGTGATCTGGATGCTTTCATGTTATTGGTCTGAAGGACCATATTCTTATGTTTTTTGGGTTTTATTTGCTTCATTATAGTATCCCCTTGCAATGAAGCATGGGACATAAAATCTATAAATAATCAAGTTATTTAAGTTAGGACTTAGTTAGAAATAAAAATTAGGCTAAAGCATTAAAGCTAAGGTCTTGTTCATGTTGACAAACATGAATAGGACCTTAGAATTAGGACTTTAAGATAAAAGGGTAACAAAGGGGGCCATGATAGAAAAATTAAAAGGATCTTACCAATATGAAAATTAGAATATGTTAGAAATATAAGGAATAAAAGGGGGAAAATAAAATGGACTAGGCATAATTTTTAGGATTAGGTTTGGTCATGTTAAGAAACATGATCAGGCCTTATCATGAAAATTGGAGCTTAAATCTATAATGAATTTGAAATATTCCTAACAAACGTGTTCCTACCAATATTTGAATTTGAATCAAGGGTTCAAGTTAGGGTTTTCTAAAAGGAGGGTTTCATTACATGAATCCAACAATGAGATTCTTTACATAAAAGGCTAGTAAAAGCCTAAATGAAGATAAACAGTGAGGATCTAAGCATGATCCATTTATAAAGACTCCATGAAACTTGTAACTTATCACATGAAGGTAAACTATTATAACATTAGGAAACCTTAAAGCAAAACCATAAACTAGTAGGTCAACCTTATCAAAGTGGATGATCTTCAAATTCTAATAATGTTCAAAATAAGCCATGCTTTTAGTGTTAAGTTTCAAAATATCTCAAGGGTCCTAATTTTTAGAAATGGGGGTATGTTGACCGCTATAGGTAACTCAGTCTAAATTGAAAATTTATGTCTAATTACCTTCTTCAAGAAAGATACATGGAATATTGGATGTATGCGAGTGGATTGGGGTAATTCCATATTATAAGGCACACTACCAATGTTTTGCAAGATATGATAAAAGCCATAATATTTAGGTGATATATTTTTATCATTTTTTGTTCATTCAAATACATCTACTTATATGGATACAAATTCACAAAGACCCAATCACTTAGGTCAAAATTATACTCACTACGGTGTTCATTTACTTATTGCTTCATTCTATTTCATGCCATTGCTAAACTCTCTCATAAATTAACTAGTACCTCCTATTGATGGTGAATGTGTTCCTCAATATCTCTAAAATTAGGATACACTATCAAATATGAAGTGTCGAATAGGGGTGATACCCATACAATGCTATAAAGGGAGACATCTTGGAAGAAGTGTGAAAAGAAGTGTTATACCACCATTCAGCAAGTTGCAACCAATGAACCCATTTGTCATGTTTGTCAGAAATAAAACAAGGAATATACTCTTATATAAATTTGTTGACTACCTTTGTTTATCCACCAGATTAAGGATTGTAGGATGAGATATGAGCTAATCAAGTGCCCAAAAATGCAAATAATTTAGTCTAAAAATTATTAGAAGATATGGGATCTTGGTCACTTACAATGATCTTTGGAGTACCATGCAATTTATAAACTGTATTAAAAAATAAGAAGCTACTATATTGGGAAAAAATGAATATGATAAGGAAAAAAAAAACATAATTAATGAGTTAATCCACAACTACCATGATAAAATTTTTACCCTTAGACCGTGGTAACCCCATAATAGAATTAATGGAAACCTCCTCCCAATGTTGGATAGGTATGGATAAAGGTTGTAAAAGACCTAGTGTTTTTAATGGTTTCACCTTTATTTAGCTTACATACCATGCATTTATCCACATATTTCTAGACTTCCCCTTGACTCCTTCCCAAAATAAATATTTCTTTATTCTATGATATGATTTTAAAAATCTCCTCCAAGTAGAGAGGCATGAAGTTCCTAAATAATTTTACATTTGAGGAGAGAATTATTACAAAGGTATAATCTATATTTAAACCATAATTTTTTTTCATTCATTGTAAATTTTTTAGATTCATCAAAACCATACTAAATATTTTGAATCAAATCTTTGATAGCACTAGCATTCTCCCATTTTGATCTTGCTTCTTTTATCTAATCTACCTACCACATGGTCATGGCATATAATAATGCCTCAACTGATTCATACCATCAGGAGAAGGCATATAACACCAAATTATCTTTTCCTTTCTTATACACTATTTCAAAATCATAGCCTAACATTTTATTCACCCATTTTTTCATTATTTAGATGATAATTTTCAAAAAATATTTGAGGCTATCATGATCAGTCTTTATATGAAAGTGATGACCCATTAGATAAGGTCTCTATTGCTTCACTTCATGTAGAATATCCATCATATAATTTTTATAGATTGGGTTGAGTTTATTTTTTACCTTAATTAGTGAATTTCAAAATCTAGTGGTTTGTCTTATTGCATAAGTATAGCCCCCATCCATATCTTGATGTGTCGCACTCCACAACAAAAGTTTTTGAAAAATTAGGAGTAGCTAAAACTAGAGTTGTGCACATAGCCATTTTTAAAAATTCAAATGTCTTGGTAGTTGAATTAGTCCATTAAAAGGAATCTTTCTTTAACAAAAAGGTGAGTGGGGTTGTAATGCTACCATAGTTTTTGAAAAACCTATGATAGTAACCAGTTATCCCCAAAAACCCTCAGAGGTTATTTAAAACCTACCACTCCATCATCACTTAGATTTTTCTAGGATAAAATTTCAATCCTTTATGTGAAATAATATGACCCAAGTACTCCACCTCTTGGACCCCAAAAACACATTTAGAAGGTTTAGCATAAAGTTGATGTTATTCCACAATTAAATGTACTTGTTTCATATGATTTGAATGGTATTCCCAATTTTTGTTGTAGATAAATATGTATACACATAATATTTTCAAAAATTTTACCAATTACTAACACTTTATATATATCAAGTCTTAATCTCTCTAAGTGCATGCCTTATGAGGTGCATCGGGAAATGGGTGGGTAGACCATTGGTGCTTTGTAAGATTGTTGTACCTTTTTCCACTTTCTATCTACACACTTGTCTTATAAATCCATTTACCCTAAGCTTATTCTTCTCAATTTTACCCATTCCAAACATTTGTCATGTTTTATCCTCCTTTTTCCTACCTTGAACCCCTTTCACCAGTTGATTGTACTAGGTTGATTGGGTCAACCCTATATAGTTTTTAGCCTCTAATTATTATATAGGGTCCACAAGGTTGACCCTATATAATAATTATATATTTTCTTTATCCCTTCGATCGACATAGCTCAGGACATTGTGATTTACCTCCTAAAAATATATAGGGTCGATTGGGTTAACCCTGTACAGTTGACATATTCAGAAGGATTTAGGGAAAGATCTACCTATATATACAATTTCATTTCAAGCCATTTGAAAATAGAGAAGTGAAGAAGAATAAATATGAACAAACATTTACTTATTGACCATTTTACTTAAATAATAAAGATTAGGGTTCCATACTTTCTTTATAGATATAGATATTGTCTTGTGAAGTATTTTGGATGCATAGATAGGTTGTGTAGCCTAGAGATGATTTATATTTGTTATTCTTACATACCACAATAATCTCTTACGAAGCACCTAAGAAAAAAGAGATATTGAGGCTAGATGGGTTCATCTTCAAGGTAAGTATTCCTAACTTTATTTCTCCTTTGTAAGAGTAGATAGATAATGCAATTGTGATTCTCTCCCATACATTAGTATTTCATATAGATTGATGTGAGTATATGTATTTTATGCATGTTTCATTTAGTTTTTTTTTTAACCCCCACTTTGTATAACAAGCTTTGGTGTGCACTAGATTAGATTTACTCTCTTGTTTATTAGAATAGAGTGAATATCAAAACCTAGGACTCTTTTAGGGCTATTACATGATTGTGTTAGACTACAGGCTTTGGAACCCTTCCTAGCATGGTGTATTGTGACAAGTGATCCCTTAATTAGGTCTAAAAAATCCTTATATTGGTCATATTCCCACTTAACAAATGTATTTCCAATCAGAAGTGTAGTTATGCTTTATCTTCTCTAAGCCAAGATTGATTTATAAACATGATGCATTTTTGATTGCATGCATTCTAATGAACACAATATGAGCTAACCCTTGCAGGATTTGTTTACCTTATTCCTTCTTTCATTCTTCCATCATTATTTTTATCATATATTGCCATACTAGATTGACTCTATCGACCCAACTCTAATTTTTATGCACAAGATTTTAGGTACATGATACTAGATCAAACCTGTCGACCTAGTATAGGTTTTTAGCTTTTTAGACATCTAGTCTAGACTACTAGGTCGACCCAATTGACCCTATACATTTTCAAGCACTCAATAACAAGTTTTTACAAATCTTAATTGACCTAGTCGACCCAATTAGCATAATTTACAAGCATATATCAAGATTATTGAATAACAATATTCATTCTCTACATCTCTAATCTACCAAGGTTCTTTTCTATCTCTCTTTCTCTTTATTCTTTCTTTTTATAATTTATAGTCTTTAAAACTACCCCTACATAGTCAACTAGATTGATCATACCAACTCAATTTAATTTTCTATGTGCTATCTAGATAATTGGATCAACTTTTTAGACACTCAAACACTTAAAATGATAGGTTTCAACGTCAAACTACCTCTTTGACCTTTGCATGACCTTGCTTCTAGTGGGCCATCTAGTCAACTAGACTCACTTACTAACTCGACCTTAAACTTAAAATGCTTAACTAAACCATTTAATTTAACCTATTTTACTCTAACCCCTCGAGAAATGATGATCATTCTAACCATCGATAGCTATCCTGACCATCAATGGTTAGGCCCCTAAACCTATTTTTAAGTACTAAAGCATTGACAACCCTTGTGCAAGATAAACATTTCCCTAAAAGGAAACTTGCTTTAAAACATTATGAACTGGAAGCTTTATCCCCTTATCAAATTAGTAACTCCCTCCATCCTAATTAGCAACTTCATCTTACAAAAGGAGAAGAGGAGGAAGTGAAAGGGGTCCACAATCCATAATCTAGAATCTAGAATCTTGCATACAAGTATTTAACATCCTTTTAGCAAGCAAGAAATATCATTAGAGACCCAAAGCTCTATCTAAATTAAATTAAAAAGACAAGGTTATTCCTTCCAAGCCAAAGAGGATTTCCCATCATCATTTGGATTCATGTGCACACTTTACCAAGTATTTTTCTACACACCCTATTACTAGTTTCATTACTTTACTTACAAAACTAAGAAATGAGTGTAATTAACTAAAACATTTTGGCACATCCAGTGGGACCTATTTCCCTTTTCCTTCCTTTATTGTTTTTTCATTGAATGAAATCTAAAATTTTCCTTTTTGGCTTAAAATAAACCTTATGTATACATTGATTGTCTGTTTGTCTTAGTTCATCTAGTAACATAGTGGACAAAGTAATAAATCATAGATTTCTCATGTGCTATCACACATGAAGCTAAACCAAAAAATAATTAACACATCAAAACATACTTGAGACAAAGCCCGACTAGGATTTCATCACCTAGTGATAACCTTACCTCTTCTTGGCTATCCTACTTGGATTTCACCACCAAGGGGAGAACCAACTTGGCTCTCTAGTTGAGTATAAACTCTGAACTTAGTATATTTTGGATAAACACCCAACACTATTATCATTGTAAGATTATGAAGTGAGGGGGTATGCCCCAATACCAGGCCATGTACTGTAGTTTAACATACATTTTTCTATTGAGCACTTAAACAACCTAAAACCAACCTTAGATTACCTCTTTAGGACCCTATCTACAAGACAAATTCCATTCTTACACTTTTTAATGCATAATCCAAAAGTGATCTAAAAGGAATGATAGGATTTAATGCACTTTTAGTGTATGCATTATTTTACTTGAATTATTTTATTTTGATTACTCTTTGCTTAAGGTGTGATTTTCATCATATTTCTTATCTTCTCATATGGTCTTTACTGGACAACAATTGAGAAACCAAACTGATCAACCACCACCTTCCTCTTCCTTCTCCATGGAATATAATTCTAATGATGAGGGTTAACCTCATCTTTCTCCCCCTCCTACTAGAATATTGGTTATTTCCAAGGTTGATGCAAATTTTTCTACCTTCCTTGATAAAAATCTGGTGGCCCTTCAACATTATCGTAACAACTTACCTCACTATATCTCTATTGCTTTGGTTCCTCCTATGGACCCTCCTTATGGTATGCCTCCCCATCTTATGGTGGGTACCACCTAAACCTAACCCTTTCTAACCCAAGCCTCTTCTTCCTACAATATCCAATATACTACCATGACCCAAACCTAATATAATATTCTAACCTCCAACCAAACCACTCTTACCACACCCCAACACTTCCCATGTAGGTTCAACTTACCTCATTATATCTTTATTGCTTTGGTTCCTCCTATGGACCATTCTTATGGTATGCCTCCCCATCTTATGGTGGGTACCACCTAAACCTAACCCTTTCTAACCCAAGCCTCTTCTTCCTACAATATCCCACCTACTACCATGACCCAAACCTAATCTAATATTCTAACCTCCAACCAAACACCTCTTACCAAACCCCAACACTTCCCATGTAGGTTCAACTTTAATACTAGTTACCTATACTCCACCCACCATGGGGTTATCTTCTACCCCCATATCCACCCTTCCCCTTATCTCAACCAATCTCAAACTTTCACACCATTCCATAACTTTGTGCTCTCTATACCTTAAACATTTCCACCCATTAGCACTAGGGTCACCACTCAACCTCAACCCACTACTTTAGCCATACCTTTAAGTCAACCCACACCTATCCCTCAAAAAGTACCCACAACAACCTATCAATATGTCTCTAACCCATAAGGGTACATAGTGCCTTCCACTCAACCATTTATGCCAATCAACCCCTATGGGGTACCATCTCAACCTCTTGTGACCACTTATCAATATGTGGATTCCTCCACACCTATCACCTCTCCACATATATTTGCCACTCAAATTCAAAATAATGTGCCCCTTAACTATTCCAATTCCCAACCCCAACCAAATCTGATCAAGATATTAATGGATAAAATGACCAATTTAGAGTCATCCATCTTCGAATCTCATAACCTTTTATGCTACGACCCAATTTTTAATGAACCCATTCATCCATCCATCCCCATTCATGCTTATCCTCCTCAATGGGAATTGCCCAAGTTTTCCAAATTTCAAGGCAAGGATGGCACCCAAAAACATTTGAGAGAATTTCATCATTCTTTCTATTTACTCACATATGATGATTATCTCTTTATTCAAACCTTCCCTATGTCCTTATCTGGACCTGCCCTTGATTGGTATAGTGCTCTTCCCATGTACTCCATATTATTTTTCTCTCAACTGGCCCAAATATTTTTAGAACACTTTTTGTTAAATATATCTAAAAATATTTCTATCAATAATCTATATACCATTAAGCAATTTTATGATGATTCAATTGTTGATTTTGTTGCTAGGTGGAGAAGCCTCATCAACCAAATTAATTTTTCCTTGTCATACTCAAATTTAT
Source organism: Torreya grandis (assembly GCA_037957365.1). NCBI lineage: Eukaryota > Viridiplantae > Streptophyta > Pinopsida > Cupressales > Taxaceae > Torreya > Torreya grandis. The sequence continues at coordinate 3,057,306 of JARHVA010001423.1, read as the reverse complement.
TTAACTCTTCTCTGAGGGTTGTGCCAAACATATAGATCCCACTTTACAAGTTTAAAACTTTAGAACTTTTGATGAGGCATTCACCATGGCATGTAAACTTGAAAACTGGGCCATTGACGAAGGAACATTGAAATTACAAAAAAAAATCTATCTTTAAATCCAATGACCTTTCCTCCACGAAAACCACTAACCAATCCAATACCAAGGTAAAAACATCTACCAATTTAGTTGTTCTAAAAACTATTCCACCTCTAGCTGTCAACCAATCACCTCAAACAAATTCTCCCAACCCTTCTTATCAACAAAATAAAAACCAGAACTGAACCCCTCCAAAATATTAAACTCCCATTGGAGAACCTTAAGCATAAATTTTGGATAAATTACTTAAATCCAACCTCATCTAACTCCCACTAATTAAACCACCACAACAATTTGATGTTTCTCACCCTATGCCAGGTTGGCATAACGAAAATGACCATTTTGCCTTTCACCATGTTTAGGACATGACATTAATAGATGCAATAACTTCAAATGTCTTGTCCAAAATTTGATTGATAATGGAAAAATTATGTTTTACAATCCCAATGCACCTCTTAATTGGTCCCTTGACATTTTCTACAAACCTTTTCCCAATCATGCTCCTTTCACCCAACTCTTAAAGGGGACACATAATTAATGTTATTAATAATGAGCCCATTATTAAACAAACCATTACCTTAATCACCCAAATATAAATAATAAATTCAAATACTATTCCTATGGATACCCAAATAAAGGAATCAACCACCCCTCTCTCTTTACTTGATGAGACTGTAACTCCTTCTCCTTTAATGGAAACACTGAAGGAGACAACCATTGCTTCCACTCTACCCATTCAAGTGGTATAATTACCCTCCATTCCTTTGGACACCCAAACAAAGGAAGAACCATTTCCACTCCTTCACTTGGGGAAAACACACCTACCTCCATCATCTTGAAACCATCCACTCCTTCTTTGGAAACTATCCCAAACCAAGAGAAGGTTACCTCACCTATCCAACCACTAATTTTTGAAACATTGACCAAAAATAAGGAAAGAGAAAATGTTCCTTCTTCTCTACCAAAGGGATTAAGCCTTGAAACTAATGACTAAATAACTAAACCTATCTACAAACCCTTTTATAGGCTAGTACAAAGTTTAGAGTTCACTTCCCAACCTAACTTTGATAGAGCCACCTTTTGGCATCCACTTGGACTTCCTTACCAAAGCAAACCTGAATCCTAAAATTTACTTAAATCCACCCTTAAACCCATTATCCCTTTACCAAATACCACTTCCAAAACCATAAGTGAACTATCCTAACCACCTCCATTTAAAATTTCCAAATCACTTTATGCCCCTCTAACCAAACCAATCAAGAACATATGAAATCTTCCCACACCTAGTCATACTCACCCCCCTTTGAGGTTAGACTTAACCCCATCTAGTCAACCAAAAAAACCTCCAACTAAACCAACTAAGAAGGTAGAGTCACCCAAACCTCTCCCTTAAACTAGACCCATATAACCTCCATCCCACTTACCTTCCATCTTAGGACCCCATACTTATACCATTCCAATTACCTATTCTTCCTAAGGGAAAGCATCCCATTTTTCTCCACCTACACCCATCAAACTCTCTAGTTCTTCATCACTTTTAACCAACCTATCTACCTCTACTTTCCCACCTATAGCTAAACCTTCATCATCCAAATCCTCCACATCAAAATATCCAACCCCCAAACCTACTATAACCAAGTAAACCTAACCAAAAACACTAACTAAAATCATTCCTCCGACCATAACTCCCATAATAAAACCTATGCTCAAGAAGGTTCCCATTTTTAAAACCAACAATCCACTACATTAAACACCTTTTCTTAAATCTTATTCAACCATTTTACAAAGGTTATTATAAACTTCTTCCATTAACTTACCTTCGATCAAACCTTTTTACCCTTCTTATCCTAAACCCTCTTAGTTCAATGATAACTTGATTTGTGCATACCATAGGGCACTAAGACATGACATGGATAACTATAAATCTCTCCAAGCCCTCATTCATAGCCTATATGATGAGGATGATATATTATCAAATGAACCCATCTTACTTCCTTTACCAATATTACCATCAACCCAACCTAAGCAACCTTTACCTACTCTCCCACTCCTACCTAAAGATGAGAGGGAGGAACTAAAACAACCACCAAACCTAGTAAACCTCCTTGCCCACACTATTCATAGGTGACCCAATCTCAAGCTCAATAGAAAGACAAGGGAAAAGATAAAGTAAACACCCCATGGACATACCCTTTAACCCCTTAATACACCAACTAAAACCAAACATATCTACCCTCACCTTAACAACCACCAAAACCCAAAGTATCCATTTTGGGAGCTTCTCCCACCAACCCTTCCACATTCATACAACACTTAGTGTTGAAACAACTTTACCAAACATTGATGAAAATGAGCCTGTATGAGCTAATAAAAACTTCACCCCACCATCACTAAGCATTGATCAAGGCTCTAGAATCTATAGAGGCTCAACTAGATGATCCTTAAGCTCTTGCACCCTTGGTTGGATCCCTCTAACTTTTGGCCCTCATCACCTTTCATGATTTTAAAATACCACCCATTAATCTTGAAGACTCTTATCCTCCCCTTTTAATTACTTTATACATTAATCAAAATTGCATCAAAAGGGTTATGATTTATGGAGGAGATACCATCAACATTATCTCCTCCTATGAATATGACCAACTTTAGCTACCTAAGAACATCATATCAGAAAGAATGATAGTCCTTCACTCCTTTAATGATACCATGGACACTACCCTAGGGATTTTTGTCCTCCATATCCACATGGGGCCTCGTACCATTCTCAAACTATTCTACATTATAGAGGGTGAGTTTTAATACAATGTCTTACTCAGATGCCCTTGGATCTATGCTATGAGTTGTATCCCTTCCACTTTACATTGATGCATCAAATTTGAGCATGAGGGATGAGTTGTTACCATCAAAGTTAATCCTAGTCCATTTACCTCTTGTAATATGGAATATTGGCTTAATGACACTCTTATTCTACCTTCATCTACCTCACAATCAACCTCTAACAAAACCACCCCATCAACTAAAACTATCAACACTTCCAATCATAACCATGATGAAGCATCAACTATCTCAACCATACCTTCATCCCAAATTCTGGTTGAGGACTCCTTGCAATCCACATTTCATTATCTCTCCCTTGGAGAATATCACCTTTTAGCCTTAGATGCCTTCCCTACTCTGCAAGATTATGGGAATCTCAAAAATTACCCATCTTATGATCCCAACATTGGAATGATTATCCCTTTTGGGCTCCCTAATAATCAAACAAACTTTGTCTATGGGGGTCTTGACCAACCACTTCTCACTCCTCCTACTACCCCATTTATTCGACCATTTACCATTGATTTTTCTTACCTAGACAAACCAACCTTTACCAAATCTTACCTTTATAGGTGTGCTTGGAAGGGATTTGGTCTTGTCCTTTGTGAATAGGGACCTCATGAGTTACCCATCATCAAAACTTAGAAACCTTGTGAGTTCTTTGGTCTTGGGTTTGTACCATTAGAAGAACCATATCACCAAAATACGCTACCACCATCAATGAAGAACTTCCATCCTCACCAACCCCATCTCCCTCAAAATTTGAGACTTTGATATCATCCCATATAATTTTGTTTATCAATACTATTAGTTTAGGCTCCCTAACTTATCAAAAGGGTGACCAAACTAAAACCCGTCTTCTCATCCATCCTAAAATGATTGAATGTGATTCTCCTACCATCAATACCATATAATGTCAAGATGATGATTCCATTCTTTCCTACCTCATTGTGGGAAATTATTCTATCCACAAATCCCTTCCTCTTAAGAACCAAACAATGCTAAATAAATCAACTATTGATGTAAATTTGGGTTCTTAGGATAACCCCTATGTCATCAAAATTGGCCAATCTTTAAATTCCACTGAGCAACAAGACTACCCTTCTTTCATTTGAGATTATAGCATAGCATTTTCTTGGTTCTATCAAGATATGCCAAAAATTAACCCTTTTATCACTCTCCACAACATTATCACATGCCCTAAGGCTAAGTTAGTTCATCAAAAGCTTCATAAGATGCACCCTCACATAGCCCTTTTAGTCAAAGAAGATCTTCAGTGTCTCTTATCTATTGACTTCATTCAACCCATTGACTATCCACAATGGGTTTCTAACATTGTTCCTATCACAAAGCCCATAGGTGGAGTTTGCCTCTGCATCAACTTTTGTGACCTTAACCTTCCTATCACAAAGACAACTTTCGTTTTCCAAACATCAACCAACTTGTTGATATTACAACCAACCATGAAATGTTATCCCTCATGGATAGTTTTATGAGATATGATCAAATTTTGATTTCTCCCAAAGATCAGCATAAAAGTTCCTTTATCACCCCATGGGTAAACTTTTTCTACTAGGTTATGCCTTTTGGACTAAAACTTGTTAGGGTAACCTATCAACAGGCCATTACCTATATCTTTCATGATCCCATCCATAAAATCATGGAGGATTATGTGGATGATGTCTTTGGGAAATCCAAACACCACAAAGATCACCTAGTCATTCTCACCATCATCTTCAATTGAATAATCCATTACCATGTTAGACTCAATCCCAAAAAATGTATTTTTGGGGTTTTATCAAGAAAACATATTGGCTTTATTGTGTCTCTTCGTAGAATTGAAATAGACCTAACCAAGGTTAGAATAATCTTGGATATGCTACCTCCTACCAAATTTACCCAACTCTATAGCTTGTAGGGCAAAATTCAATCCATCCAACACTTCATCTCCAAACTATTAGATAAATATTAACCCTTCCACCACCTCTTAAAAAAATATACCTCTTTTAAGTTGACCAAATAATGATAACAAGATTTTGATTCAATCAAGGAATATATTCTTTTTCCACCTATCCTCATCCCTCCTAGGAAAGATTAACTCTTTTACTTATATTTATCCACCACAGACCATTCCCTAGGGGTAATGATTGTGCATCATGATGAACAAAACAAATAACAAGTTGTCTATTACATCAACCACACCCTTATCAAATATGAAACTTAGTATACCCATCCGAAAAAACTTTTCCTCACCTTAGTTTTCATGGCCTTCAAACTCTGTCACTATCTAATTAATCATAAAACCTATGTCATCACTAAGATTGACCATCTCAAGTATATGTACTCCAAGCCATACCAAAACCAACGTGTAGCTAAGTAGCTCATGTTCCTAGTTAAGTGTGATCTTGAGTTCCTTCCACAAAGGTCCATTAAGGGATAGGTCATCACCAATCAATTAATTGAAGTTCCTCTACTAGATAATCAACCTCTTCCTCTTACCTTTCTAGATGAGTTCATTGCAATTCTATCCCAAGAAGAACCCACCTACTAAATGACCATGTTTTTAGATGGCTCTAAATGCCAAAATGGTGGAGGTATCAGAGTTATTCTCATTCCCCTTAATGGTGAACCTTTTCTTTTTTCTTTTAAAATTAAATTTGAATGCACCAATAACATAGCTAAATATGAAGCCTTAGTCATAGGTCTCCAAACCACTCTAGCCTTGGGAATCAAAACCATCAGTGTCTTTGACAACTCCCAACTAGTCATCAACTAGGTCAATGGATCTTATAAATGTAAAAATTATGTCCTTTTAAAGTATAAACAATTCATGGATGTCCTCTTAGCCTCATTTAAACATTACATTATCTAATCAGTTACTTGATCTAATAATAAGTTCAAAAACACAATGGATTCCCTTGCTTCCCAAATTCCATCTCAACCTATTGAATCTAATCTATTTGTCACCATCTATGATTTCATCACACCCTCATATATCATTTCTAATCTTCCTACCATCTGTAGTGTGGAAGCATCCCCTTCTGACATATGGTATGACCAAAATTTTGATTACCTTAACCCTGGAATTATTCCTCTTGACCTTTTAAAGAATGCTCAAAGGGATTCCATTCAAGGTACCTCTCATTACACCATACTAGGGGTAATTTTTTACAAGCACAACTTTGATGACATCCTCCTTCATTGTCTATGTAGGCATGAATCCTCCCATGCTATTAAGGAACCACATGATGGAGTCTTTGGGGGACACTTTAGAGGGCAAGTTATTTCCAAGTGTATTCTTTGCCTAGGCTGCTATTGGCCCACCCTTAATCAAGACTATTGTGACTATGTAAATAAATGTGTTAAATGTCAACAACATACTAACTTACATCATGCACCTCCCCATAGACTTAAAGTATCTAAAGACTATTGACCTTTCTCATAATGGGGACTTGACCTTATTGGGGAAATCAATCCCCATTATTTAAAATGACACCAATACATCATTACCATTATTGAATATTTCACCAAATGGGTGGAGGCCATCCCCCTTATATCCACTAAAGCCAAGAAGATTATCAACTTCATCAATAACCATATCATCTACTACTTTAGGGTTCCCCATAAGATCATCACTGATAATGGTAAATCTATTAAAACTAAAAAGTCCAAGGTCTCTATGACACTTTTGGTATCAAGTTAAGCTTTTCCTTGCCTTATCATCCACAAGCAAATGGATAGGTGAAAGCCTCTAACAAAATGCTCATCAAAATTCTCACCAAAGTCATAAGTGCTCTAGGTTGAGATTGGAATTTGCACATCCATTTCACTTTATGGGCCTATTGCACTAGCATTTGAACCTCTATAGGTGATACCCCTTTCATATCATCTTTGGAGTGGAGGTTATCTTACCTCTCAAAGTCCAAATTTTGTCCCTTCATATATTTTTGCATGAAATTCTTTTCAAGCATGATTAGCATCAAGAATGCCTCACATGTCTTAAAATCCTTGAGGAACATCACCTCATTACCCTTAACCATCTTTGTGTCTATTATGAGAGAATAAAATGCACATACAACAAACATCTAAAAGAGTGAGATTTTAACATCAAAGATCTCATCCTTAAGTAAAACTAACATGTAACTAATATGGAGAAAAATAAAAAAGGCAAATTTTCTTTCAATTGGCTTGGACCCTACATCATAACCCATAAGTATGGATCAGGAGCTTATCATTTATCCTCTCTCAAAGGTAAACCAAAACCTAAACCTCTCAATGCTTCACATTTTCATCCATTCTATTATTGAAACCAGGATCAAACTCACCTTTATGTTTGACTTAAGCTCATTCCTTGGTCTATGATATTATCACTTCCTTCCACCTACATATCACTAATCCCTTTAGGAACAATTGATTGTAGAAAAAAAAATTGTGATTATCTATCATAGTTATAGACGAATCCTAAGCTTGGGCACCATGACACTACCCATGGAATGGTTCTATCCCATGGTCAATTGTCTCTCAAACCACTTTCCCGATCCTTAATTCACATTTTATGCTAAATTCTTGACTCCCTAAGGTTAAACCTTTAATCCTCAGTAGACTTGTCCATGTCTAAAATGCATTTAAAATATCACTTGCATCCATATATTTAGCATTTTAGACTAATCCCTTGAAGGATAGCTACCTAATAATTAAAAGTTGCTTAAGATAGACTACTCCCTTGAAGGACAACTATTAAAAAAATCAATTTTAGACCATTCCCTTAAAGGATGGCTAAGGAATAATCATTTGGAGCTTCCCAAATAGATTAGATTTAGCAACTTATCAAAATAAAAAATCAACAAACAATCCTATGTCAAACTCAAAGTAATTAAGCTATAATTAGCTCTTACAAATGCCATTTATCAACTTTCTAGATTAATCAGTCTACAAATTAACCCATTATACTACAATCAGATCCTATATATGGAATTAGTAGACTACCCGCATTGATCAGTCTACATATGATATTTAGACATGGACTTATCTATTATAGTTTTTTGGTCACTTCTAGGAGGGGAAAGATAACCCACATCAGGTTACTTGTCACCTATTTAACCAAGCTAACCATCTACCTATTACCTCCCTTCCCTTCAATCCTTCTCTAAAATCAAGGGACTATGATCTTACTTGATACAAAGTGATCAAGACACCCTCTTTCTCAATTAAAGCATGCTCTTACAAATCATTTGATAGGTTTATGTTCACTAAGTCCATATAACTATGGGTTTCTTGTTGCTTCATCCTTGCTAACTAAAAATATCATGCCTTTGTCTTTCCCTATATTTGTTAGTTTATATGGTCATATGTCTCACAAATCTTATCTTGTTCTCACATTTAGTTTTTTTTCTACACATAATTCATGTGCCTCCATTACATTCTCATAACATTATGAACTTGACACATATCTTACCCATAAACAAAACATTGAGAATAATAAATTATGAACAATCACAACATACCATCATAACATTATAACATCATAAATATCATCATAATCATCTCATAATATCATCATCAAAACCTATCTATCAAATAACAACATTATCATAATCATCTCATAAGCAAAATCATTAAAACCTATCCATCAAATATTTATGCTCACATGCAATCATGGCATATAACAATAAATACATTAATCAAAACAATAACTTAAATAACATCCATCATCAACTACCTACACTAAAGAATCAACATTCACCATATATGTCATTCATGATCTATAAAATCAATACATAACCATCATGAACATAACAACCTAATCAAGAATATAATAACATACTCATCAATATAATCAAATGCATAATCACAAAAATAATCATCATATGCATCAATGAGATGATACATGTCATCATATATCTATTTCTCTCTCTCATATACATCTCACATCATCATCACGTAGGTTGGTATCAAAATACAAATCATGTACATATAAAATCTCCCCTCTATCAAGCCCCTAGGGCACCAAAACCACTTCCACCTATACCACTTCCATCTAAACCATATAGACCTAGACTTTTACTACCATTTATTGGTGGCCCCCTGACATCCCTACCTATCCCACTATCGAGGCCCACTATATTGGAGTAACTATCAATGGACTACCTACTAAACTAGACCTATACTCACCATATTGCATCTTTGATGGTAACCATGCTAGCACTATCACCTCATAATATCTAAGCTCCTTGATAGTGTCTAAGTACCATGTCTTCAAAACTATGTTAAGTGGTCCTCTTGTTACTCCTATGGTTGTCCCTACTCTCTATCTCAATGAGTCTCTCTCCTAAGTCACTAACCCCAAAGAGATCTGTGTCTAATCACACACACCTATCAAACTCACAACCTATCCTCATAAGGTGATAACCTATGCTTATAACATGGCCACCTACTCTTATAACCCTATAATCTAGGCTTGAGATGCTACTAGTGCCTATCCATTTGGTTTACCACCCTATGTAGGTACCCCTACAAGATCCACATCCATAGGTTGTTACTGCCCATCACCCCATCCAAAATCAATTATTGCATACCTAGCCTAGAACCATGCTTCATAATCATTGATAATCCCTACATCGTCTATGGCCACCCTCATTGAGAGTTCCTCAAAATCTAAGACAACTTCCTATGGTTATGGCTCTGGGAGTGGGAACTTTGCATCCTCTCTCTTATATCATGGAAAATCAAGGGGGATCCCCTACACTAGTCTAAACTATCTATGCACTCAGTCAAATGGGATCAACTTAGTCTCCCCATCCCATCTCCCATATATCTATCACCATCTCTAGAGTGATAAGGTGTGGTACTTGTGCCTAGGCCAAATAGGCCAATCCACATATAGCCTCCATATAACATCACCTACCACCAAGCCCTTTAAAGCATCCCTAAACCAATCAATGTCTCTAGTTCCTCCATCGATGCCTATCAATGCATCAATATATCTCCATCACATGAAACCCACTAAAAAGGCTACTTGAGTGAATCCCTACCATGGTACCCCCAATGGTCTCACAACATGAATGTGCTTGAATGCCTAGTAGTACAACATGAAACTGACACTAATACCATATGATCTATTTGCCCAAAAGGCCTAGAGCTCCCTATATATCTAGACCAGTAATATTAGGGCCCATATAAATATAGTCCCCATAAGTAGCATCTCTATGAATACCCCTAGTAGTAGGTATGGAAAGCATTCATGGATCAAATTTGGTATAGTGAAAAATGTCACTACCATCATCATCATCATCATCAAAAGGCATCTATCCTCTAGTATACTGGTCTGATCCTGAACCAACCTACATTCCACTAAACATGATCCTAATATAATATGTATTTAAGATCCATATAATAGTCTTGATCCTCACTCTTGATATGATATATGGGCTCCCCCCAGATGGGTAGTCATGTAATCCTCATCACAACCTCTAGTAGGATGGTCATCTCTCTCATAGGCAACATGAAGGTGTTCATCGTTGGGTCCCATCTCTCGATGAATGTGATGATCATGGTTGTATCCCATGATAGGTACTGATAATGTATCATAGCCCCTAGGCTAACCATCTCCATGTGCCTCCATTCCTTTACTTTCATTTCATATTGAACCTTAATAAAGATACTTATGAATTGATCCCTCATCTAGATCTGCTCACATGTCTTCACAATAATCATATTAGCATGAACATTTAAGTTTTCCACCTCACAACTAATATCAACCTACACTACCATTTTCAACCTATCTTACCTTTCATACTCAATACAAACCTCTACCTTATCTACACAACTCTTAATACCTCAATCCTTCTATTACAATTTAATTCCAACCTAACACATTCTCTTTCCATGCTTAACATGTCTTTCACCTCGTTCTATCCACCAACCCTTTTAAAAATATAATCTTATTGTGCTTAACTCCAACCTTTAACATCACTAAAATAACACACTTCCAAAATTTCCTAATATCTTAACCACTTTTCCACAAATTTCACCTACCCTTTTAACACTCTTTCACACTACATTAACACATTTACACTTCTAACATTCAAAATTTAATAACATTTACACTATTTCCTTTTTTTAACCAAACTTATACTAACACACTTCAACCATCAATGATTCCTTGAACCATTAATGATCACCTAGGGACCCTTTCCCATTGGTGGTTGACCACTCGCAGTTAGGTCAAACCATCGATGGTCATTATGCATGACATTAGTGGCCAAACCCTATTACCCTCTTCCATCCTAACACCACTCAACTCACCTAAAAGAAAAATTAAACCACCTAATACTATTTTAAAATGAAACTATGCTACAACACACTCTTCCCCTCCAACTATACCCAAATAATTTGGACACTTTTATCAACACCCAAAAACTAGGGCATCATGGCCAAGAACATTTTCATACACCCTAGCCTCTACTCTAACCTACTCAAGATAGTTATACATCCAAAAAATCACCTATATTATCAATTTTAAAATAACCCCTACCTTATTCCATGATTGCTAGCATGGTCAGAGTCCTCATGCCATTGATCAGTTGTGCCCTCATCCACCCTCCATCTAGTCAACATTCTAATCAACTAGAATACATGCAATCACCCACTTGTAGCTCTCTACCTCAACACAATCCACACCAAATCATCAAAAGCAAAATTCTTAGAGAATAAACAATAGAGATCCAAATTCAAAATGGTAAAAATTACATACCATTTTCTTTTTTTACATCTCATATTTTTAGGGTTTTACCTAACCATTGACAGTTAGGTGTGACTATTGTTAATTGACCCTGGGGGTAACCCTGATCATTACTAGTTAGGTGTCTTAGTCTTTTACCCACTTTCTCACTAAGAACCCCACTTAAAATATGATATTTTTATAAGAACTAAATTTTTCCTAAAGTTCTTTTAGGGTTCTGTGTCCCTAGAACTATGTAGACAACATCCACCTACATAGTGCACATGAATTCATCTCAACCATCCCCTACCTACCTATATCCAATCAACCCTTATACCACTTCCAAATTGATGTTGGTCATTTTTGACCTAAACCATTCATATGTTTTGTGATGACATTTCATGGTCCTTTTGACTATACTGACCAAATTTGCCATGTTTAACTTTTGCACTTTGCACCACCTCGTTTACAACCTGACCTATTATGTTGTTTCATGGGATAACTTCTTACCATGGATACTTAAAACCAACACTAACCCTATCTAGATAATTTGATACACCTAACCTGATTAGCTATGACCAACATTATGGACCAATTACCGCTGTCAAATGTCCCTCTAACATTGACCTTATTTTTTTTACCAATATTGGTAACGTTAATCTTTGTATGATCTTGACTATTACTCTTTATCATATATTTTACATGTGTTTATGTCTAAATTCCAAACCATTTTATTTCACCCCACTTATGAATACCCACTTACCATTTATCAAACCCTAACTTGATTTCACTTTCACCTCATCACCTTTTAGTTTGAGGGGAAATACCTCCTCCCACACTCAAGGTAATCAAACCTTGACCAGTCATCTATTTTTGTTTTGCAGCTTGTTAGATCAAAGCCAAAAAATAAAAAGGCAAAAAATTTAGACATTAAAAAATTGTACATGATAGATTTTTATGTCAAATTACCTCTTTGACCTTTGCCTGACCTCACATCTAGTGGACCACCTGGTCAACTAGACTCACTAACTTGACCCCTAACCTAAAACACTTAACTAAGCTATTTAATTCGACTTTATTTAACCTATTTTATTATGACCCCTCGATCACTAACAATTAGTCTAACCATTGATGGTTATCCTAACCATTGATGGTTAGGCCCCTAAACTTATTTTTAAGCTCTAAAGCATTGATAATCTTGTGCAAGATAAGCATTTCTTTGAATAGAAACTTGATTTGAAAACTTACTTTAAAACATTTTGAAATGGTAGTTTTATCCCCTTATAAAATTAGTAATTTCCTCCATCCCAATTATAAACTTCATTCTGAAAAAAAGAGAAGAGGAGGATGTGAAAGGGATCCACAATACACAATCTAGAATACATAATCTTGCATACAGGTATTCAACATCTTTTTAGTAAGCAAAAAATATCATTGGAGACCTAAAGCTCTATCAAAATCATGTTTAAAATCCAAGGTTATTCTTTCCAAGCCAAAGAAGAGTTCCCATCATCATCTAGATTCATGTGTGCACTTTACTATGTATTCTTATACACATCCTATTACTAGTTTCATTACTTTACTTCCAAAACTAAGAAATAAGTGCAATTAATTGAAATAAAATATACCAACCCCATTCATTTTCATACCTTGATTTCACAGTATAGGTTCAACCTTTTTATATTTTTTGTGCATACATTATTGACTATATCAACATTATACCTTGTTTTAAAGCTGGAATTAACCTTATATGCTAGTAATTTATTCACACTTTCATTTTTTTTTGCTTACATGTTTAGAATAGATCACATAGCTTAATTAGGTGGTTTTTAGTTAATCATTTAGTTTCACTATTTTCTATTTTATACAAACATGACCAAATCACAAAATCTAAACAAGCATTTTAACATTTCTCTACCGAAGACCAACCTACTTAGATTTAATCACTAAGGGGGAGGCTGACTTGATGTTTTGGTCAAGTATAAAGTGTGGTTAATGGTATATTCTAGCTAGGCACCTGACACCCTTATCATTGTGGTGTGTGAAAGGGGTAGGCCCCAATACCAAGCCTATATCATTACCATTATAGATCTCTTTTAGCCTAAACTACCTAAAACCATCCTTAGATTGCCTTCTAGTTCCTTACTTACAGCCAAATTTCCATCACATTTAAAAACCTATTATAATAATCTAATAAACATTCAAGTTGACCAATTAGTTAGTTATTTACTTTCCAAGTTGATTGATTGATTTTTACTCAATTATATTTTGTATTGCAAAAACTTGCATTAAATAGCATTGGTGAAAGGTTTTGTGTTGTGTGCCTTAATTGGATTAGCCAATGTTAATATAATTGACTATTTATTTCCCTTTAGTTCTTACTTCTCAAAGTTACTTGCAAAAATTATCTTATTTCAGTTCACAATCTATTTTAAACTTTTTAATTTTCTTGTCTACTATACTGGGTCAACCCTATACTATTTACATGCCTTATTTTATGTACTGGGTCAACCCAGTCGAACTTGTACTATTTTTTGCCTTACCTATTTGCCAATTTTGTCCCTATTTTTCCTTCTAGCCTTTTGATATCCACTCCTACTTAGTATCATGAAACATCTTATCAAAAATTTTCTTGTTAATCTCAACCCATTCTAAATATACATGGGTTATTCTCTCCTACCCCACCTATCCACCATAGAAGACAACTCCTTATGGTGCATTTCTTCATCAAAATCTTCTCAATATCAATATACCCCATGCCGTATAGTAGATCTAGTAAATCCTATTAGACAAATCCCAAACCATGACAATCATATACCTTATACCTCTTTTACAACTTCTAAACCTAGAATTCATAAACTCATCAACCCATATACATCAAATTTTATAACCTCACTTTATGTTCCACTTCTCACAACCAATGTTCACAATCCTCTTATTACACCCATAACAAGAAAACCTATCATTATCACTTCCCAAAGTAACATGGTTGAAACCACTCAAATTTATAATCTAGATGGTTCTTAATTATTCAAAAAAGTTGATGGTAATACTATTTACACTCCTCACAAGAATCCTGGCTTTATCAATCTTACTTCTTATTCTACCAAACTTAAGAAAACTAACATTAATGTTGGGAATCCTCCACTTACAAAGAATATTCCTCCTATGAACACTACCAATCCCCCTCATATCAATAGTAATATCTCTCCTACAAATACCAACCCACCTATTGATATAACTCAATGCTTTACACAAGTCATATAGTAAATGAACATCATGCAAACAACCAATTAATCTCGAATGATGAACATGAAACAACATTTACTAGACATGGCTAATCAACCACCTTAAGTCATCATGTCTCAACTAAATCAAAATTTTGTCCCTCCTCCTCTTAGAGATTCCAATGGGAATATCATCCCTTAACCTCTAATAAATAACAAAATGCTTCAACATCTTCAAAATGAACCTTTATCCCCATTCATTGTATCCATAGATATTGGAAACATTTCTCCAACTATCACATATAATGGGATTAAGGACCCTACTATGTTTATTAAATATTTTGGTAATCTATATAAGGAATGGGTCCAAAATAACACCTTTGATACCACCAAGATCTTAGACAAAACCTTTCTTGGTGATGCACTTGAATGGTATAACTAAATTCCTAGACATTCCATCTCATAACTAGATGATTTAGTTAATGATCTAGTGAAGGAATTTCAACATAATGACCTTCCTAAAAATTACCTTAGCCATTTCATCAATACCAAATAACTTCTTAATGAATCTGCTAACACTTTCATCAAATAATAGAAGTATCTATCTTATAAAGTGGACCATAACATGAATGATGATACTCTTTTAAAACTATTTGTCACTGCTCTTAAACCTCCCCTTCAATACAAAGTTCAAATATTTTCACCAAAAACTTTACATGAAGCCTTAGACCAAACAAAAAGGCAATATTTTCTTATGACTCAATTTGAACCATCTCAAAAAACTACTAAATAACATTTCCAATCATTTAGCAAATAACATTGATTCATCTGATCCTCTTCAACATTAAAGTGGAGCTTCTAATTCAACCAATTTTAACCCAACCGACCCTCCCTTGAATCTATAATAACTTAAGTAGAAATTTCCACCCTCTAAACCCATGAGCTTTGATCCTTTTAAACCTTCTCTAAAATGATACAATCTTAATAATTTTTATTGGTGGAATGATACTATAGGTCATTCTCATGAGTCTTGTCATGATCTTCACCATTTTCTTCTTTCTTCCTTTCTTGGTCCACATTTCAATCTTGATACTCTAACAAAATAATGTTATCAAGACTATCTTCAAGCTTCTCAAAGTCAGTGTCAAGAACCATAATCACATCAACATCAACTACTTAATGATCCATAATAATTATCCCATGCCTACAACTCATACACTAATGTTGTTCAAACCACTATTGATCCTTATTCCTACACCAATAAGAAAAGGATAGCTAACATGAACAACTTTAAACATATTGTCACATCATGTTGTCTAGATATTTTTTAGGATAGTAAAAGTACCTAGGCAGTCATGGGATTAGATCCCCTTAATTTAATGGTGAAGCTCCTATATGTTTAATGTCTATCTACTTCTAACTATTCATAACTTTTAGTTATTCACAATTTATACAAATTATTCATAGGATATGTAAAAATCATCATATTTTGGGGTATTACTTTAATCACAAAGTTCATGAACCATAATAGAGTGATTTTATAGCAAGTAAGTGGCTATTTTAGAGAATGTGTAAAGAAGTTTCAGGAAATAGAGAATGAAACAACTAGAATATGTGAGAAGAAAAAAGTTGCACTTCACAATAAGTAGTTTTACAAAGATTATTGAATTCATACAAGTAAATAAATATTCAAGAGATGATAATATTTTTATAAAATGATTAATAAAGACTAGAATTCATATTTAGATTAAATATAACATAAATTTTACCATTTTATCTTCAAAAATGCACCAAATGATCTCCTTAGACTCAAAGTTCCATAGAAATCAACTTCCTTTTTATTCACTTTGAACCAATTTCATACAAAAGAAAAACTCAAAAATCTAAAAACAAAGTTTTAGATTACTTAAAATCTCTTTCTTTAGTTACAATTGCTATCCAAAAATTACCATCTATTGGCACGTAGGCCTTCATTATTATTTATACTAATTCAAATGTCAAAATAAATTAGGAGACAGCTCTTTGAACTCCCATGTGCTGCACTAAAAACTATTGAGAGGCATCCTCCTAGAATTTATCTTATGTGGCATGCAATGTTCGATAACATGTATCACTTATCAGTTTCCTTATTTGGATTAAAAAAATCTCGTTACATACAGTGTAGAGTTTTCCCATGTAATTTATTTTTATAAAATGACTTCAAATAATTACATCTAACCAAGTTACTTGAGTCTTACATTTTTACAAAGTAAATTCACTAAATTACATTAATTAAAAAGTAATAACTTAAAAAAATTTACTTCAAATATATCACTTGAAGAAAAAAGAAGAAAATGGAAGAAGAAAGAAGAAATTTTTGAGAAGAGAAACAATAACAATCATTCCAAGTTGTGAACATCATATCTGCACTTTTCTCTATATTTGACATGTTGGGACATCATGAACTATATTTCTGCATCATATGATTTAGCAACTAAATGCCTTTCTATCTCGTATCTTAGTAGTTCCCTTTCTAGTTTCCTACAATAAGCTTTCACTTTCTCAAGTCTAGGTTCTAGCCTCTTGACTTCTTGTTGACTTTTGATTAACTCCTTTATAGATTTTATTGTGAATGGATTTGTAGCCTTTTTAATTAATTACTTGAACTAAATTTACAAATTTTCAAGTATTTTTGGTGTTTTCTTAAACCAGAATTTTGTAAGATAGAAGATGCAGTCCTCCAAATCCACTTTTACATTACGAGCATCTTCTTCTAAAAATTTCATTTTTTCAAGCATTGTCCCAAGAATGTGCATAAAAAAAGATATAAGATGTTCCTCTTAGTTTTCCTTATTTATTGACCCTTATGGAATAGTATATTCTTCAATAAAAACTTTCTCACTTAAAGAATTTATTCTTTGAAGGCTTTCTTATTATAATTTAGAGATTCCATTCTCATTTTCTATTTCCTTCATTATTGTCTTTATCTGTGCCAATTTATTTTCAATGTCAGCTAAAGTACTTAGGACGTTAGGAAAGTATTTATAAGTAGTTTGTAAGATATTTTCAATCCATTCATCAATTGTTTTACCCTTATCCTTAGTTTATTCTACCTCTATTATTATTTGCCGATCAAATGCACCTCCTAAAAGTAATGATTGTTGTGGAGCAGATCTTGTCACCTTGGTAATTATTTCACATAATTTATTAATTTGATCCTTTAACTTGGATTTATCAGCTTTATCTTCATCAAGCTTATATAAAAGAGTGTTAATCAGGGTCTATGTGTCTTGTTTCAATCTCTCTATAGTAAATTCTCCAAGGGATATATTTGTAACTATTAAGTCTTCTTGAGTGACTTCATCTTTATTTTTGCCCTATGGAGGAACTGATATCTCTATAAATTTATACCCTAAAGGCTCAATTATTAGCTTGGATATAATGTACCTAGATAGGGTAATAACTAGTATAAATAATAACATGTAATAGTAATGCATTAGATGAATAGTCCCACATGCATTAGACTAAATAAATAGGTAGGTAGGAGATAGTATAAATAAAGGAGCAAGCAATGTTGTAGATCATTGAAGAGTATTGTAATTAAGTCTAGCCCAAAAGAGGTAACCCCCTTGAAGTGGCCCATGATATGAAACTAGTGTTTATAATCTACATTTTGGTCAATATATGTGTTGAATCGACTATTTAGTCTTGGTGAGAGTAATAGGTCTCTGACATTGACATCAGGGCACTTTATTGAGTGGCCAATTTTTTTTCCATTGAAAGCAAAATTTGAGTTCATGAAATTTTTAGTAATTTGAAATATTATGAGTTTTCAAGATTTAGTTAATATTATCTATAATATTCTGGTGCATATAGTATACAAGGGTTTGGTTTTCTACATGAACCTTGAAATTAGAAATAGTTTTCCATAAATTGTAGTAAATTTTATTAATTTTGGTACATATAGATTTCAAGGTTAACTTTATACATGGATTGGAAGTTTTGTGTGACTTCCATTCACATGCACAACATGTCTAGCTTTATGGATCATACATCATTGACCTACGCAAGCTTCTATTTACATTCAGCTACCTTAGCAAGATCCATCTACCTAGGGTTTAGATTTCTACATTTAGAATCAGCATATGATTTTAACTCACATGTATCCACCATTTAAATCACTAGTTCTATATGGGTCAAAAACTTAGGCTCTTCTTTTGATTTATGGTTATTTTCTTGGGTACATGATGTCTAGTTAACTCTATGACAATATTACTTGTAAAAAATGGAATTATGAGCTAAATGTACTACTCTCACTTTTGGTAGCTCCACAAAGATCTATTGGTAGTATTACATCCTTGGCATTGATATCATCATCCATTATAAATATTACACTCTTGGAGTTATCTCCTTCACCTCGATAGAAACCTATATTCTTGCTTGAGCTCCCTCTACCTGCCAACACACTCAAGTTACATGCTCACCCTACCACTACCACCATGTGACCATATCCCCCATCTCGGTCATGGGCCTTTTTATCTGAGCATTACCTCCACACCATCTCTGCCTCAATCAA
Source organism: Torreya grandis (assembly GCA_037957365.1). NCBI lineage: Eukaryota > Viridiplantae > Streptophyta > Pinopsida > Cupressales > Taxaceae > Torreya > Torreya grandis. Next base: position 3,037,850 of record JARHVA010001423.1, on the reverse strand, counting down.
TTTACATTCATCAATGCCTCACCTCCTACTACATAGTCTTACCATCCTATCCATGGTTTTCTCCTACTGTTGGATGTATTTTTTACATTCATCTCCAAGACACTTGGATTTCAGCCCCAGAAACATTTTAGATCCCTCTATGATTGCATTCATTCTCTTACATTCTCCATCTCCACTGCATCCACTACATTGCTACTGACCTATGTGGATCATTGGGTACCTACTGATCATCAAAATACTACCTCTCTGCCATCAATGATAGTCAAAACCACTTGTTCATTTCCATTGTTTCTCCATAGATTTCATGGTATTAGGGTTTATTTTTTGTTTCTAGATGGTATTTCATCTTCTTGTTTGTATGTCTTTTTTACCATTAAGTCTTAAATAAGTCATTTACTTGTCATTCCTATGTGTCATCTTTTTTTCAAAATTTTATATTCTCATTATTCTACCATTAATTTTAAATAATCCATGTTGTCTTTTTGCATAATCTTAGGTATTATATAGGTTATAGTGGTTTTCCATCTTTATGTACGTCTTCTAGTAATTGGGAGTATGTTCAATTTAGATTATTTTATGTTGTGTCCTTATAATTTCATAGTATAAACATTATGCCCCCCTTGTATCATCAATCATCCATGTGGTACTATCTTAGTCTTCAATCATTTGTTAAATTTAAGTCATTGTTCATAATATTTGTCATCTAGTTATTTTGTCTTATGTTGTGTCAATGTCAAAAAATCAAAAATCAAAAAAATTGGTCATATTATAAGGATGCATTTTTAGTAAAAATTGACATCCAATATTCTAGTTCTCATGGAGTTTCCCAATCTCTCAAAAAATCATCTCATTGGTGCATTAAATTAGTTTTGACAAATTGGCAGAGTACGGGAATATCAGACTAAGTTTGAGACATTAACCAACGAAACCTCTAATGCATTCTTCATTCATTGCTTCATCAATAAACTTCAAGATGCGATTCAATTAGAGGTTCACATGTGTCACCCATGTATAATGATAGAAGTGGTGGGCTTATCCAAGCTCATAGAAGACAACATCAAATGGAAACATCTCCAAACAATGCTCCCTTAGACTATAAAATCCCTAGAGAAAGCACCAAAAGTGCCTAAACACTCCTCTAAAAAATCCATTCAGGAAACTACCATGCTTTAATAAATTCCAAACGAGCCCAAGCCAAAAATCAAAAATCTCTAGTAGGGATTTGAGGTTCCACTTCCATTGATAAACAATGCTAAGGGGGATGGCATGAACCCTTAATTATCTCACAAGGATAACTATTTTTTGTACCCTTATTCTAGATTTGAGATCATTACCAAGATTTAACTTTCATTGCTTGACTCTCACTGCCAGATTCTAGTTATGTTTATTCCACTCATCCATATTTATACACATCCACATTCTATTTTAGTGCTTATGTTCACCTTATTATTTTACATGCTCCTATCAAAATGCATACAAAAAAAGTAGAAGTAGAAATGCATACATGGCAGTGCTTCCATCTAGTCTTCAACTTATTTTTGTTCTAGCTTTCATTTTGTCCTCCTTCTAATTCTTATCATGTTTCAAGGGTGAAACATATTTAAGGGGGAGTCACTTTAGCACTCTTGGGATTCTTTCCTTTACAATCAAGACTCCTTAGCAATTGCAAGCCAATCTTGTCTAAATTTATTACTTCTCTTGTCTCAAGAACTATTTTCAATGTTAACCATGATGAGAAGTTTGTGCTTGTTGAAGTAGATAAATGTAATACCATTTGCTATTAATTTTTTCTTACCACTATCTCTTGAGAAGGAATTTTTTGTACATCTAGAGTATTTTGAACAACATTAAAAATAGTTTTCTCATCTTTTTCTTTCTTTACCTCTTTCTCAACTTCTGCTTCTTTCTCTTTTTCTTTTTCCTTCTCCTTTTCTTTCTATTTTGTTGCCTCTGCCTTTGTTTCTTTCTCTAGCTCAACTATTTCCTTTAGATTTTCCTATGATACCTCTTTAAATGGGGTCACTTCTTCAGAAGTTACATGTTTTGGCTCTTTTTAAGTTTGAATGGTGGAGTAATCCTTAGAAGGAAGTGGAGGAGGAGTAGTAGGTGGAGTGGATGAAGGTGGAAGAGGAGGAACATTAATCTCCTTCTGAGTAGGTTTCTCAAGAGAATTGAAAATTGGATATTTTGGGGGTGGCATGAGTGTGGAAGGATTTACTTTTTTCACTACTAGCTGAATGAAGATGAAGGTGGGGTGGATGTGGTAGGAATGGGAATGGTAGAATAATAAATGGTAGAAGTGGGAATGTTTGTGGAAGATAGCAGAGGGGATGTAGGAGTAAATAACTAGAATGGATCCTTTTACTTCACCATGGAGTATGTGTCATCAACATTCTTTTTCAAGTTTAATTTCTTCTTAGGTTATTGACTACTTTCCCCTTGCAACACTTTTAACTTATGAATTGCTCAATTAGTTTTAGTCATTAACTTGTTCGTGAAATATCTCTTATTGAGAAGCCATGTGGAAGTCACGGTAAGAACCATAGAAGTTATATCAATAATATTTTTAACTTGATCCTTGTCAAAAATAATCTCTAGAATTAGAGTGTTATCTTCTATTGCATGGTAAGCATCACTAGTTACTATTTAATCATCTTTCATGTCCTCAGGAATTTTTGCTAAATAAAAAGAATGAATCTACTCAGCAGTCAATATACTATTATCTTTTCTTCTTACTTCAAACTCATCCCTACAATCAATCCAAAAGTCTTTAAGTGTAGGAATATACATATAATCAAGAAAAAATGTATTTTGAGCTATGCCTTTGTAATCAAAATTTACCCTAACTTCAAAATGGGTTTGATTGTAATTGTGATACATCTCTATTTTCACGTTCTTTGTTTTTTATATCCTTGCATAATGATATTTACCAATAACAATGCAAAAACTAAATGAGTAAAGAAAACTTTGATCGTAGTTCATGTAATTCTAATATCTACCTATATAACTCCATGGGAATCCATTTGTCACTGGGATATCTTGGTAATTTGACTAGTGTGCCTGAGAAACCACCAACTCTGATGTATATGAAATTGAGTAATTAAATGAAAATGCATCCAAAATGGGAAACTACTTCCCAAGCCACATCAAATACTCTCTTGGGATTTAGAGTAACATTCAACTTACAGATGATTTCATAAAATAATCCATCATTTACCCTCTTATAATGATTGAATTATTCATAGATAGGTTTTGATGCCAATGTCCCTTTTGTAGTCAATATAGAAAATACTCCACTAGATGCTAAAAGATACACTAACTATGAAGTCATTTTGAAATCTAGAGTTTGAAAAACATTATTAAACTAGTTTTCAATGTTGTCACTTGTCATCCTTGACCTCTTAATCATTTCAAAACTCCTATTGACATCAATGGCTCTGATGTATGCATACATCTAGGTGGAGAAGCATTTATCATTCTTCTCTCCATTGATTCTATATAACAACTAGGCGATGTCATCAACTTCTTGAAGTCAGACCTTACTATCTATTTTGGGAACCTTGAGGTCTACTTTACTTTATTTAGATAGTTAGTGTTCCTTACCTTGATACACTCTAAAGTTTGTCTTTCCTAGATATTCTTGGCTTTTTCCATTGATAAATCTATTGATTTAGGCCTTGCTGGGATATTTAAATAGTAGTAAAAGTATTGAACATCAAGTTTGATTACCACATTGCTTAGAGTGTTTTTCACTATTCTAATGAGAGTGTCATAGTACTTGGTACATTTCAAGACAAACTCAGGTAGTTTTATAAAACTTGGGAAAGTTGAAGCTCACAAGATTCCACTATTGGTCATTACTTGCATGAGTGGAGTCTTGGTCATAGCTTTGGATCTCTCTAATAACTTAGTTACAAACACATATCCCATATCTATGTCACTAATTTCTAACACTTTGGATACAATACTGGACTCAATGGGGTACCCCTTATGCTCATACTTCATCTTTAGTTACTATGATTTCACAATTTTTTTCTTTTATCCTACCCTACCTACTTGGCCGTAGTATTTCCTCAAGTGCAAGTTCATAGACTTCTTCAGTAAGACTTGCTTGTGCTTCTAATTCAGTTACTTCTTCCTCTGATCTTGACATTTTTTTTGGCTAACACTGGGAATACTTGATAAGTGTTATTGAACACTTAGTAATTGATCTTGTTAGTTTAGAAAAGGTTAAACAAATAGATCAATTTTTTATCTCAAGTACATCCTAATAAATCTTCAATTATTAAGAACTTTCAATAGTAAAAGGCTTTAAAAGCCCTAGGTAACTTACTATAAGTAGTAGGGTATCATAATCCTAGGAAGGTCTGGGTAGTCTTTAAGTATTTAGCAATGATAACTATGAGTAAGTAACAAGTATTCAAAGGTTTGATTCCCTTTGGGTAGTTTATCAGGTTTGCTTGGGCTTGTGACTTTGATTTTTCTTGGGCAAGTTACTGGGGTTGGAAAACCTGATGAAGTAAAAATAAGTAGTCAAAACTCTAGGTAAGTAAACAATTGTTCAAAGTCTGAGAAGGCAAGGTTCTTGAGAACTTCAAGTTTCTTGAGGGTAATCACTTGGTTTCGAGACTCCAAGAAAGTATTTATTAATGAAAAACTTGAGTAAGTAAAGTTAGGTCAACTGTTAGGTTTTCTTGTATAAGGATTCATTATTTTTAGGATTTTAGCTAAGATTTTTACATGATAAGTTTTTATGAGAGTTTTTACAAGATTTTAAACAACACTATGCATGAAAGAATGACATACAAACACAAGAAAAACAAGAAAGCATAGAGAAACTTTAAAATGGTACATGGAAATTAATTGGCAGGGAAAAAAGTGATTTTCAACCAAAAATGGAACAAGAAAAAAAATGGCAAACAAAAATACATCTAATTCAAATGGGTCTTGATGAAATCACTCCAAAAATGCTCTAAAGGCTCAAATGGTGTTGATTAAGATCTGTAGAGGTAGAAGCTAGGTCAAACAACTTGAAATCTAGGTAGGAAATGAGGTAGAATTTCAAATATTTATATTAACCCTTGAATTTATCACAAATAGGTGACGTGTGATGGAAACCATGCAAACACTTAGCTTTTGTCAGGGTTCATAGACTACTTTACTTAATTTGGATTTTGAAGACAAGTAACTTTGTAATGTTGATTTGGTCTTTGACTTGTGAGTACTTTAGAATTATGAACCATTATTGCTTTTACTTGTAACTTTGAGTAAGTAAAGAACTTCAAAACCCTGGTTTGCTCTAGTTAGTTCTTTGTAGGTTTACAGAACTACTTTTCTGAACTTTTGATGAGAAGTAAAGTTGTTTCATAATTTTGGTTTGAATTGGGTGTTGTTGCTCGAGCTTGTGATGACTTCTTACTTCTCATTTGATAAGTAAAGTTTCTTGGAGAGCCTGAGTTGGCCTAAAAGTGAGACCAAACACTTAGTTTTTTTATATTCTTGAAATGATAGACAAAATGGGTTTTTATGAAAATGAACCAGGCAGACATTCTCACCTTAGGGAAATTTGAAGTAATTGGGAATGAAAGAAATAATAATGAAAACAACTAAATACTAAGTCTTAATTATGGAACTAAGTTTTAACAAGAATAACTAACTCATAAAAGATAAAAGGTAATCATTTTAATAGGGGTATCCCAAAATTGTATGTGTAAAATTTTGGTTGATATCACACCCATTGAACCTCAACCTCTAAGGTCCCATGAACCAAAAGAGTACCTAGTTCAAATGCCTACTCTAAAGCATATATCCATGGTATTCCTTTACCCCTTCATACCTCTCCTATACATCATATGTCACATTTAACCTCATTAAAATTTAATAAAACCAACACATTTAACTAACTCCAAATGCACCTATCAACCCAATGAAAATCATTCTAATGGTTTAATATCACCTCACTCCAACTCACATGTTGGGGCATCTTGTGATGCCCATCCCTACATCCACTTACCCATTGGGGCATGTTGTGATGCCCACTCTTATTCTACAATACATAATAACAACCAAAGTTAGCTTTAAGAAACCTTTTGAGTCTTATAGACTTGTCTTTCACATGTTCATCTTTGATACAAAAGTTAGCATAGATCTTACTTGTTCTTTTTGTCTCATGTTTTTGTGCACTTTATTTTTTTAATTTTACTTTATAAGCATGATTGTCTTCTTTTACATTTTTTGGTTTTATTACACATTACATTTGGTATTTGCTTTCATTTATATCCTCATACATCTCTTTCATTTTTATCTTTTTATGATATTCTTTGCCTTAGTAGATTTATGATTATTTTTTACCTTATTTAGCATTCACCCCCATGGGTTTCTCTTTTATGAGTTTGTAGTATAAAACCATGGATAGGACCTAGCTCTCCTCACAAAATACCACCTTTGCTTCTTTTCTCATTTTTTCACATGTTTTTTTGGGCACCCTCATGGGTTTCTCTTTTGTGAGTTGTAGTATAAGACCATGGATAGAACACAACCCTCCTTATAAAATTGCCATCTTGTGTTATTCATTTTATAAGAAAATATGATTTCATCCTTCTTCTCGTCTTTAATTTTTACTTGTTTTGCTAGATGGAATTTGCATAACAATCTATGTTAGCATGTTTTCCTCCATTTCCCTCATTCTTATGATAAGGAATCACCCTTTACTGTCATTGTATCCATTTTTTCCCTTGGTCACATTTTTTAAAATTTAAATAAATCCAAATTTTTCCATGTGTCATTACTCTTGATTTCCCTTCCTTTCACTCCTCATTGGATAAAGCAAGGTCAAAGTCAAGATAGCACTTATATTTCACCTAGATTTATGAGACTCTTAGACCCCATGCTATTTGAAGTTATCTCTATTAGAAACCAAGTCCCAAGTTTTTAAATGAAATACATATTTAACACCCATGTTTGGTTTTCCAAATCCATATGGAGGAGGAATAGAAAAATCCATCAAGAAGGTTAAAAGCCAAATCATTTGAAATAATAGGCAATGATATAGAAAAGACAACATATAAATCTTATAAGTCAAAATCAAACCAATAGACATTATTACAAGCACATCTAATAGCTCTAGTTGAATCTCAAACTCCATAGTTGGCCTCACATAGAACCAAGGTCTATTAGGGTGTGGTAGGCCAGTAGATTGGAATAGAATAGTTTAACAAACTCTATGGTGCTACCTACTTTCTCATGTAAGTACCTAATCTTTGTAGTAGACCAAAGACTCTGTAAGGGGTCCTGAGGAATGGGAAACATGTTGTGGGAAGGTGGGTCCATTTTAATTTCCATGCATGTAGCCTTCATGGGATGATCTATATATTTCATTTATTGACCTAAGACTTTTGTGGCTAAGAGAAGTTCTTCATAGTCCTTAAGGTTGAAAGTCCTCTTATTTTGACAAACCTAATTTAAGTGTCTTAACTTCGATAAAGAATTCCTCTGCCTTGGTTTTTATTTTATTTCTCCCCTCCACCCATTTCATCTCCCCCCTTGATAGGAAAATTATGATTCCAAATATGTTTTTATTCTTCTTTATTTCCTTCTTCACTTATTAAAAACATGCTAGCATTACTTTGTTTCAATTTTATCTATATTAGAGCAAAACAACATGTTTGAGAAACTATGGATTACACCATTTATTTAACACACCATCTCATTATCATCCTAGTCATGAAATTAGGTGGTTGTGTTTTCTTACATTGCATCTTAAAACAGGAACTAAGTTTGAGTTTTCATCTTTTAGATCTTTTTGATTTTCATTTCTCCATCATGTTCTTATTTGATTTTTTTGGACTCCACTTATATTACATATAAAATTTTACATTATTAAATGTTTCTATTTATATATGCGTTCTTCATGCGTGTCTCACATCTTCAATTGCATTTCATTTTCTATCTTTCATGTTTTTATTTTTGCCTATCTTACATGAGATTAATTTTCACTTTCTTACATATCTTTATTCAAGATTTCTTGTATTGATATTTCATTTATCATTGATGTTTTACATGCTTTCCAACACGATTTAGTATGGTCTACATTCTGTTTTTTCATTTATTTTTTACATGTTTCCCAACATGATTTAGTATGTTCTACATTCCTTTTTGCCATTTATTGATCCGTAAACTGGCACTAATTTTTTTATAAAAAGTTTAATTTAGATTCTTTGTGGGTAATTAATTAAATACCATAAATTATTCCATAAAAAATCAACTTAAGGAAAATAAATACAAGGAAATACACACCACGCTGCATAAGAGTTGATTACAAAGTTTGACAATACCTACATCTCTAGGTTCACTAACTAGCTAAACCAATTCATTATAAAATATTTGTAAGTGGTAACCCTTATATAAAAATAATGAATCCAAGTGTTATGGACCTTTGAAAAATAATGGAATCCATGAATAGATTCTTCACCTTCTCAAAACATACCTTTGGATGTCTTCTACTAAAAAATATCACTTTCAAGTATCAAAATTGGTAACAAATGGCCTCAAATCGAGACACTCAACATATAGATGGAACCTTTTTGGAAACTAGAATATTTCACTAGTTTACCTCAAAATCCAAAAATTACTCTGGATGCCTCAAATCGGAGCAAAAATAGAAATAGGTCCTTATACCTTATCACAATGGACTACTTATGAGGCTTTACAATTTCTTTAGAAGTCTTCAAAATGAAAAATTATCAACTACAAAGTTGATCCCTGGAGAAAAATAATATCAGTACCTTTTTGAACTTTTCCCCAATTTTTCCTTTGGCTCTCTCTACAACTCATCCAGTCTTATTATCTCTTATTATATGGTTGCTTGGCTTCTTTGAATGTCTTTAAATAAAATGTTTGAACACTTTATATAGTTTTTGTGCCCCCAAGTTTAACAGTGGGTCACCTATACTTTTATCCAAAAGGATGAGGGTTCAAGCCCATGACAATGCTTTCATTAGGGGAGGGGGGTTGGGGGAATGCATCCCTTTATCCCACATTCATGGGTTTTTAATTTTATCAAGGATTTATTAAGCCTTACCCATCCCTTAGTCTTCATGGCTTAGGCCACATTCTCCATAGTTTTATTTGTATATCCCACTGTTATGACATGAATCTTAGGCTAAGTGGTAGTGTGTTGGTTTCACATGGGAGCTATGTGGTGAGTGGGGTATTCATGTAGAAATTATGTGGCAGAATGTGGTTAGATCATGGGGTCATGTGGTAGGAATGAGGTGAGGTGGCTACTATGTGGAAATAGGTTATTTATTGGGTTTATATAGAACATTCAAGAAATTAGACCATGGTAATTAAATGGGTGGCAAGCCACATGGTAGCTTGAGGACCAACCACATGGTCCAATCTCCAGTTTCTAATTGTCAACCACTCACCATGCCACTTGTTGACCACTCTTCATGCCACTTGTCGATGTCTAATTGGATGTTTTGTTTAAACCCCTAATTTTTTTACTTACTTGATTTGATCTTCGAAGCATGATATATTGTGCATATAGGCTCTATTTTGTGAACCGTGAGTTACACCAGAAAGATATTGATGAATTATATGCACTATAATTATTATCAAATCATTCCATGTTGGTTAATTTCTATAGTTTGACCAGCTTTGACCTACTTTGACTAGAACTTTGACTAGCTACATAAGGAGCATACAAGCTCTATTTTCCATATTCTACATACTATTGGAAAGGTCTCAATGGGATTTACGCAATGGTGTAAGTTTTGATCTACTTTAAGACCTTTTTTAAATTAACCTCCAGATCAATCCTCCCCATAAGAGGGTTTTTTTCCTTAAAAAGTTAGTACTAGACCTGGTACTTCATATGAGGATCTTTTCACAGCTCTAGCTCTCAAATCTAGCTTAGATGATCTCTTAAATGTAAGTCAATTTTAGGTCTTCAAATCTAAGTCTATCAAAATGTCACCTGGTGTTATAACAATCACCATTTTGTAATTACCCTCTTAGGGTCTTACCTAACCACATAGTTTATAAACATTTCCCTTTTTGGGTATTTACAAACATTGTAATGACTATAAACATTGCCCATACTTGGGTCTTATGCATCTATAAACAATGCCTATATTCAAACATGCATACATATTTATACATACTAAAATATATAGATTAAAATATACAACATATTTCTTGAGTTTTTCCTAATGCTTCTCATGATGACATCTTTCTGTTACCCTGTAGTGTTCCTATCTACAACATAGATGAGTAAAATAACACTGAAGGTACCATTTACCTATAATGATTACTATCGATGTGCTCACATAAGATATTATATCTTGTCTTTTACAATTCTATATTGATTTTCCTCTTTAGATAAAGTTGCATTTCTTAGAGACAAGTATGGTTTACCTAGGATAATGCCACTAAATTGAAGAAGAACCACATCTAATTCAACTTCATCTAGGAAGTTGGCAGTGATTACAAATCCTAGTTTACATGTTTTACTTACATGTACATTATTACCATTATCTATTCTATCTAGAGAATAGGATTGGAAATGTGGCTTAGTTTTTAAACCTAGGGTTTATACAACATCTTTAGATATCAAATTCTTTTGATAAATTTTTAATCAAAATATCATTTATCTTTGAATGCTTAGCAATTATTCTTTTGAAGAAATGTTGCTTACCTTTCCAAGGTGATAATTTTTGAACTGTCAGCTTCTCATTGACTGGCATCTCCTTTGTTGATGTTATCTCAGGTTATGACTGACAAGATTCTATTTGTAGAGGTTCTATATTTTGTTTGACTGAAGATGTAGTTATAACCTTTATTTGAGGTTTTGTATGGTTCTGCTTATCTTCCTTCAACATTTTCCCCTTAGCATTGAAGTAAAATCCTAACTTAATTTCTTCTCTAGGTAACTTCTTTTCATTAGTTTTCATCTTGACATGTCTCTAAATCATCTTTTGAGGGATTTCTTATATTTAGTATCCCTAAGATAAATGTTTAGGATTAGTATATTTAGTATCCCTAACATTGTCAATATATCCAAAATAATTGATTTCATTACTTTCATCTCCAGTATGTACATCATAAGAGACATTAATAATCAAAGTATTATTTGCTTCTAGACTTCCCACATCATTCTCAGTGATAGGACTAGCAGGAGTATATGAATTAGAAGAATCACTGCTATAACTAGAATGTACCTTTGTATTCTATCTTGGCAATATCTCTTGGATGAATCCTTTATCTATTACTTGATGCTTATAATAAATAGGATTTACAAATTTTTTGATAGGTGTCTTCCCCTTTGCTTTTCATCTCTACTCATTCTACTTATTGAACCATAATGGATCCTGATTGGGATGTAGTATCCAACATTGGTTGGTAGTATGACCTTGGCATGCACAATGTTTGCAAATTTCTAAATCTCCATGCATCCTCTTATTATATCAATAGTCTTATTGTATTTTTGCTCATAGTGTAGCAATGCTCTATTAGAGTCTCACAATTTGTTGCTCTTATCATTGCTCTATTGCTTATTGACTTTGCTCTTGGGCTTGTAGGAATTGCATTATCATAGTGATAATGGAATTTAGTAACAACTAATTTTGGGATAACATTGGATTCATTATTATATAATAACTAATTTTGGTTAAATCATAAATTCACCCACAAATTTAGTTCTGAGACTAAACTTGACTTTTTAGAGCAATCTTTATACAGTAGTTAGCCTATTACACTAACCGTTTTGATAATAAACTTGATTCATAAACTGGCACTAATTTTTGGGTAAAAAGTTTACTTTGGATTATTTGTAGACAATTAATTAAATACCAAAAATTATTATATAAAAAATTAACTTAAGGAAAATCAATGCAAGTAAATACACACCACACTGCACAAAGGTTGATTATAGAGTTCAACAATGCCTACGTCTCTGGGTTTGCTAACTAGTTGAACCAATTCATTATAAAATGTTTGTAAGTAAATAGCAACCCTTATAGAAAAATAATGAATCCAATTTTTATGGACCTTCAAAGAATCTCAAAATCCATGAAAAAATTCTTCACCTTCCTAAAACACACCTTTGGATGTCTTCTACTCAAAAATATCACTTTTGAGCATCAAAATCAATAACAAATGGCTTCAAATTTGGACACTCTATGTATAGCTAGAACCATCTCAGAAACTAGAATATTTCACTAGTTTACCTTGAAGTCTAGAAATGACTCTAGATGCCTCAAATCAGAGCAAGAGTAGAAATAGGTCCTTATACCTTAACACAATGGACTATTTTTGAGGCTTTACAATTTCTTCAAAAGTCTTCAAAATGAAAAATAATCCACTGCAAAGCTGATCCCTAGAGAAAAATAATATCAATCCCTTTTGGGACTTTTCCCCAATTCTACCTCTGGCTCTCTTTGTAACTCATCCAAACTTCTTAGCTCTTATTTTATGGCTTCTTAGATTCTTTGAATGTCTTTAAATAAAAACATTTAACACTTTATATAGTGTTTGTGCCCTTGAGTTTAATGGTGGGTCACCTATCCTTTTATCTAAAAGGATGAGGGTCAAGCCCATGATAATTATTTTAGTGGGGGGGCATGTATCCCTTTATCCCAAATTCATGGATTTTAAATTTTATCAAGGCTTTATTAAGCCTTATCTATCCCTTAGTCTCCACCATTTTGTTTGTATATCCCACAGTTATGACATGAATCTTGGGCTAAGTGGTGGTGTGTTGGTTTCACATGGTAACTATGTGGCGAGTGGGGTATTCATGTGGAAATTCTATAGTGGAATGTGGTTAGAGCATGGTATCACATGGATGGAATGAGGTGAGGTGGCTATTACATAGAAATAGGTTATTTATTGGGTTTATATAGAACATTCAAGAAATTAGACCATGGTAATTAAATAGGTAGCAAGCCATATGGTGGCTTGAGGACCCACCACATGGTCTGATCTCAACTTACCACTTATTGACCACTCACCACACCACTTGTTGACCAATCATCATGCCACTTATCGACATCCAATTGGATGTTCTATTTAAACCCCCAATTTTTTTTACTTGCCTGATTCGATCTTTGAAGTGTGGTATATTGTGCATAAAGCCTCCATTTTGAAAATTGTGAGTTACACCAAAAATCTCTTGACTAACCCTATGCATTGGAATTATTCTCAAATCATTCTATGTTGGTTAATTTCTATATTTTGACCAAATTTGACCTAGTTTGATTTATTTGACTAGATGCATAAGGAGCATATGATCTCTATTTTACACATTCTAGATACCATTGGAAAGGTCTCAATGATATCTATGCAATGGTGTCGTTTTGATCTACTTCAGGAACTTTTTAAAATTAACTTCTAGATCAATCCTCCCCATTAAGAGGGTTTTTGTCCTCAAAAAGATGGTACTAGACTTGGTACTTCATATGAGGATCTTTTCATGACTCTAGCTCTCAGATCTAGCTCAGATGAATTTTTATATGTCATTCAATTTCAAGTCTTCAAATCTAAGTCTGTGAAAATGTCACTTGGTGTTATAACAATCACCATTTTATAATTACCCTCTTAGGGTCTTACTTAGCCACATATTTTACAAACATTACCCTTTTTGGGTCTTTAAAATCACTATAATTATTACAACATTTCCCATACTTGGGTCTTATGCATTTGTAAACAATACCTATATTCAAACATGCATACATATTTTCACATACTAAAATATATAGATTAAAATATACAACCTATTTCTTGATCTGTTCCTAATGCTTCTCATGATGACATATTTTTGTTACCTTGCAGTGTTCCTATCTACAATATAGATGAGTAAAATAGCATTGAAGTACCATTACCTATAATGGTTAATGTCGATGTGCTCACATGAGATATTTTATCCTATCTTTTACAATGTTATATTGATTTTCCTCTTTAGAGAAAGTTGCATTTCTTAGAGACAAGTATGGTTTACCCAGGATAATGCCACTAAATTAAAATGGAACCACATCTAATTCAAATTCATCTAGGAAGTTTGTGGTGATTGTAAATCCTAGTTTACATGATTTACTTATGTGTACATTATTACCATCATCTATTCTATCTAGAGAATAGGGTTGGAAATGTGGCTTAGTTTTTAAACCTAAGGTTTCTACAACATCTGCAGATATCAAATTATTTTGATAATTTCTATCAAAAAATAGCATCTATCTTCGAATGCTTAGAAATTATTATTTTGAAGAAATGTTGCTTACCTTTCTAGGGTGACAATTTATGAACTGTCATCTCCTTTGCTAATGTTATCTCAAGTTTTAACTAACAAGATTCTATTTATAGCGGCTCTATATTTTGCTTGATTAAAGATGCAGTTATAAACTTTTCCTGAGGTTGTGGATGATTCTACTTATCTTCCTTCAACATTTTCCCCTTAGAATTAAAGTAAAATCCTAACTTCATTTCTTCTTTAGGAAACTTCTTTTCATCAGTTTTCTTCTTGACATGTCTCTTAAGCATCTTTCTAAGGATTTTTGAGGCATAATTATAAAATACATTCAAGTATTTTTTCTTTTCATACCTTGATACTTCATCTAAAGATGTATCATCAGATTTAACTACTTCATCTTCTAATAATGCTTCCCTTAACTCTTCAGAGTATTTTGACTTGCTGCTTGAGTAACTCTCCAGCTTGGCTTCTTAGGATATTTGTCCTTCGCCTCCATATCCTAATCCTACACAGAGTGGTCTCTTTACCACTTGGATAGGATTGATAATTACTTAACCATTAATTTCATGGCATTTTCCTTCAAATCCCATTTTAACTAATATCTTAGAACCTATTCCCTCTGTGTGCTTTTCAAATGACTTCGATAAATGTTTATGGTTAGTATATTTAGTATCCTTAACATTAACAATATAGCCAAAAGAATTGATTTCATTGCTTTCATCTTTAGTATGTACATTAAAAGAGACATTAATAATTGAAACATTATTTTCTTTCAAACTTATCACATCATTCTCATTGATAGGACTAACAAGAGTATATGAATTATAAGAATCAATGCTATAACTAGAATGCACCTTTGAAGTCTAGTTTGGCAACATCTCTTGGATGAATCCTTCATCTACTACTTGATGCTTAGGAGAACTAGGACTTTTAGCTTTTATGATAGGTATCTTCCCCTTTAATTTGTATCTCTGCTTGTTTTACTTCTTGAACCATAATGGATCCTAATTAAGATGTAGTATCCAACATTGCTTGGTAGTATGAACTTGGTGGGCACAATGTCTACAAATCTCTGAATCTCCATGCATCCTCTTCTTTTGTCGATGTTCTTGTTGTAGTCTTACTCATATTGCATCAATACTCTATTGGAGTCTCTCAATTTTTTTCTCCTATTAGTACTCTATCACTTGCTAACTTTGCCCTTGGGCTTATAAGAATTGTATTATCACAGTGATAATGGAATTCAGTAACAACTAAATTTGGGATAGCATTGGATCCATTGTTAAAAAATAACTTATTTTGGTTAAATCACAAATTCACCCAAAAATTTATCTATGAGATTAAAATTGATGTTTCAGATTAATGTTTATACAATAGTTAGCCTAGCACACTAATCACTCTGATACTAAATCTGATCTATAAACTGGCACTAATTTTTATGTAAAGAGTTTAATTTAGATTATTTATAGGTAATTAATTAATTATAAAAAAATATTCTATAAAATAATCAACTTAAGGAAAAGTAATTCAAGTAAATACACAACACACTACACAAGAGTTGATTACAAATTTTGGCAATGCCTACGTCTTCGAGTTCGCTAACTAGTTAAACCAATTCATTATAAAATGTCTGTAAGTAAATAACAACCCTTATAGAAAAATAATGAATATAAGTGTTACCAACCTTTGAAGAATCTCAAAATCCATGAACAAATTCTTCACCTTCTCAAAACACACCTTTGGATGTCTTCTACTAAAAAATCTCACTTTCAAGCATCAAAATTGGTAACAAATAGCCTCAAATCTGAACACTCAGTGTATAGTTGGAACCATCTCAGAAACTATAATATTTCACTAGTTTAACTTGAAGTCCAAAAATGACTCTAGATGCCTCAAATTAGAGCAAGAGTAGAATAGGTAATTATACCTTAGCATAATAGACTGCTTGTGAGGCTTTACAATTTCTTCAAAATTCTTTAAAATGAAAAATGATCAACTGCAAAGTTAATCCATGGAGAAAAATAATATCAATCAATTTGTGGACTTTTCCCCAATTCTACCTCTGGCTCTCTCTCTACAACTCATCCAAGCTTATTAGCTCTTATTCTATGGCTACTTGGCTTCTTCGAATGTTTTTAAATAAAAATTTTGAACACTTTATATAGTGTTCATGCCCCCAAGTTTAATGGTGGGTCACCTATCCTTTTATCCAAAAGGATGAGGGTTCAATCCCATGGCAATACTTTTGGTGGGGGGGGGCGGGGCATGTATCCATTTATCCCACATTTTTGGGTTTTAAATTTTATCAAGGCTTTATTAAGCCTTATCCATCCCTTAGTCTTTGTGGCTTAGGCCACGTTTTCCACTATTTTGTTTGTATATCCCATGGTTATGACATGAATCTTGGGCTAAGTGCTGATGTGTTGGTTTCACATGGGAACTATGTGGTGAGTGGGACATTCACATGGAAATTATGTGGTGGAATGTGGTTAAAGCATGGGGTCACATGGCAAGAATGAGTTGAGGTGGCTATTATGTGGAAATAGGTTATTTATTGGGTTTATATAGAACATTAAAAAAAAATGGACCATGGTAATTAAATAGGTGGCAAGCCACGTGGTTGCTTGAGGACACACCACAAGGTTTAATCTCCACTTGCCACTTGTCAGCCACTCACCACACCACTTGTCGACCACTCGTCATGCCACTTGTTGATGTATAACTAGATATTTTGTTTAAACCCCTAATTTTTTTTACTTGTCTAATTCGATCTTCAAAGCATGATATCTTGTGAATATAGGCTCTATTTTATGAACTGTGAGTTACACCAAAAATATCTTGATGAACTCTATACATTATAATTATTCTCAAATCCTTCCATGTTGGTTAATTTCTGTAGTTTGACAAACTTTGAGCTACTTTGACTAGTTTCACTAAAACTTTGCCCAGCTTCACAAGGAGCATACGAGCTCTATTTTCCACATTCTACATACTGTTGGAAAGGTCTCAATGGGCTCTACACAATGGTACAAGTTTTGATCTAATTTAGGACCTTTTCTAAATTGACATCTAGATCATTTATGTTTTTAATGCTTTTCCAATATGATTTAATGTGTTTTGCCATCATTTGTCATTCTTTTTCCATCATTTTTTCATTTATTTACCTTTAATATTTTAGATTTTCCTTAACAATCCTAATTTAACAATTTTTCTTAATATCCTCATATATTTACCTTAACTCATTTTACACTACTATATGCCTATCTTCCCAAAAGTTTGATTTTTGGCTATTTTTTGCACTAACTTCTACAAGTTTGCCTAATGATCTTCACATTGGATGCCTTCATTTTCTCTTGCAGTCTAATTCTTTATCTAAAACACTAAGGTAAGTAAAGGTATGTGTTTTTCAATTTTATCCTTTCCTTTATCTTATTTGCTACTTATTTCATTTACTTAGCATCAACATTATATGTTATCATGTTCTATTTTCTAAAGCACCATCTCGTGTTGCACTCATGTGATGAGATTTGAGTGGGGCATATATATGCACATAATATTTTTAAAACTTTTATTGATTACTAATATTTTTTATCTTATAAGAACTCATCGAGTCTCAATCTCTCTAAGTGCATGCCTTAAGGGGTGCACCAAGAAAGGGGTGGGCATACCTTGGTGCTTCATAAGATTGTTATCCATTTTTCCACTTTCCGTTTACACACTTATCTCGTAAAACCATTTACCTTAAGATTATTCTTCTTCATTGTACCCATTTCAAACATTTATCATGCATTATCCTCCTTTTTCTTGCCTTGACCTCATTTCACCAATTGAATATACTAGGTCGACTGGGTTGACCCTATATAGTTTTCAACCTCTAATTACTATATAGGGTTGATAGGTTCAACCCTATACTATTTAGGGATATTTTTCACTTGGAGTTTTTTTAGCCCTTCAGCCAACCTAGTTCAGGACCTAGTGATTTACCTCTCAGAAACATATAGGGTCGACTGGGTCAACCCTACATAGCTAATATATTCAAAAGGATTTAGGGAAAGATCTACCTATATATACAAGTTCATTTACGACCATTTAAAATTAGAGAATCGAAGAAGAATAAGTTTGAATGAATATATACTTATTGACGATTCTACTTGAGTAATAAAGCTTAGGGTTCCATACTTTCTTTGAAGATATAGATCTTATCTTATGGAGAATTTTTTTGGATGCATATATAATTTATGTATCTTATAGGTGATTTGTATTTTCTATCCTTACATACCACCACAATCTCTTGTGAATCACCTTGGCCAAGGGAGAGATTGAGGCTCGACAGGTTCATCTTCAAGATAAGTATTCCTAACTTTATTTCTCTTTTGCAAGAGTGGATAGCTAATGTAGTTTTTCTTCTCTCCCATGCATTAGTATTATGTATACATTGATATGAGTATTTATCTTCTATGCATGTTTGGTTTAGTTTGTTTTGTTTCTAATCCCCACTTTCTACCACAAGTTTTGGTGTGCACTAGATTAGATTTACTATCTTGTTTATTATAATAGAGTGAATATCAAAACCTAGGACTCTTTAAGGGTTTTTGAATGATTATGCTATACTATATGATTTTAAACCCTTCCTAACATGGTGTATTATGATAATTGATCCCCTAATTAGGTCTAGTGGATCCCCAAATTGGTCATGCTCCCACTCAACAAATGTATTCTCAATAGAAATTATAGGTATGCTCTATCTTCTTTGATCTAGGATTGATTTATAGACATGATGTATTTTTGATTGCATATATAGGATACCATCAAAAACACTTATACAAACTTTCTCAAAAATGTCTTAAAAATAGTATTCATCAAACTTTGAAATGTAGATGGTGAATTTGTGAGTCCAAAAGGCATGACCATAAATTCATAATGGCTTATAGGATTTATAAAATATATTTTAGGTATGTCCTCATCATGAATACAAATCTAATGATACCAAGACTAAAGGTATAACTTGGTAAAATAAACAAAATGATGCAATTCATCTAGAAAATCATCAATTATTGGAATATGAAACTTATCTTTGATGGTGTACTTGTTGAGTTATCTATAGGCTAGGCACATCCACCAAATGTCATATTTTTTCCACACCATGATCATCAAGCAGGAATATTCACTTTGACTGTGTTGGATGATTCCTGCCTCCAACATCTCATGTACCATCTTTTTAAATTCACTCTTTTTGGTGTAGGAATAACTATAGGTTCTAATGTTGGGTGGTGTACTTATCAAAATTAGCCTAATGGCATGACCATGTACATGACTTGGATGAAATTCTTTTGGCATGTCATAAAAAATAACATAATGGTCATCTAGCACCTTTTTGAAATTAAGATGTGTAGACTCCTTGGTTGGTTGAAGATCTATGGAAAATAAGTGTTCCAAAAATCCTTGTGCACATTTTTTGATAATCTTCATCATCTAATGGGAACTAACCAAATATATATATATATATAGCCTATAATATACATATTTTAAATGTCCTACCTTCCAAATGGATTGTCATGAATGGTTCCTGGAAATTCATCTCAATAGGGCCCAAAGTGGTTGCCACTTCACTCTAAAAATAAGGTCATCTCCTCCCATGGGAATAGAAAACATAGGGGAATATAAAAATTAGTCTCCCATACCAAGCTTAATGCTATGACATTTTATATGAAAATGACTATCCCACCATCTATAATCATGACATAAAATATTAGAGTTGGGTTAATGAAATAATTCAAATGAGTAGCCAACTTACTATTGAAGAAGTTATGTGTAATCTCATAATCAATTAACACAATCACCTTCTATTTCTTCAATAAACCCACCACATTAAGAGTTTAAGGAGTACTATTTCTTAAAAATGCACCACATGAAATATTAGGTTGAGAATATTTAGATTAATCATTAGGTTCTTCTAAATCTTCCCCTAAAGCCTAATCATATTCTTTCTCCTCATTAGTGCCTTCAATGTAAAATAACTTCTTTTCATCACATTGATGTCCTTTGCTCCATTTTATATCTCAACCAAAACACAAACCCTTTTCATGCTTTTATTTAACTAGTTGAGATGTCAGTATAATAAGTTATGGAAATGATGTTGTTGGAAAGGTGCATTCATGGACATTAGTGAAAGGTATTCATATGATTATATATTTTTCCTCAACCATGCATGCCCTTGGTATGGCTTCAGATACAATACTTTGATGAAACATGTGAACCTCCAATCGGATGTTATCTTTGATACCACCCAAAAATAGGTCAAAAAGATTTTCCTCAGTGATGTCTACCACACATAAGGAGAGTTTCTAAAATTTATGAATGTAATCTTTTATAGTCTTAGTCTAGCATATATTGGATAACTTTCTAAAGTAGTTTTTTAAAACATTCTTGCAATAGTGGATCTATAAATCCTCATAAAATATCAACCATGAAACTAGGACACCCTTCTTTTTCAAAAATACAAAACCAGTGATCTCAAATGAAATATTTAGGTTATAGATATAGAGAGGCCATTATCACATTTTATGAATAGGGATTTTGATGTAGATAAAATATATATTTTTTTTGAGTAATCCATGTAAGTCTATCATTACCATAAAACTTGCATAGCTCCACTTTTGGCAACAACAAATTCATACTACAATTGGCATTATGATTATTTGAAGGAGGAGAACCAAATTAGAGTGGCAAAGGGTTATCTTGAAATGGTTGATTCACAATTTTGATTAATTTCCCAATTAATTTTTGTAATTAATCTCACAAGCCTTTGAAGTCCCCTCTCAACCTCGTGATGTCCCCTTTAACTACATCAAAATAATCATGCCATGAAATTCTAACTTAATTTGATGAACTACCTTTGAAATACATGGATCAAAAGTTCTACACTCTATTTCATCCTTGTGAGGACTTTTAGGTGTTTATTTCCCTTTCTTACATTAATGACTATTAGGTGTAACCATGCACAAACCATAAGAGGGCTATAACCCCTAAAAAAAGTGTATCAGTAGATGATACTATTATAACCACCTCACCAAGAAAAATCCAACAACTGCTAATGTGCACAAGGGTGAAAACTTTCAACCCAAAAAATTATATTGGTATAATATACCATTGTAATCATTTTTCAAAGATAAATCTAATGATTGTTAATTTACACAAGGTAAAAAAATTCCATAATTTTTTTTCTTTTTTTTACTTGTATATTTTTATTTTTTATAAAATACCCCATGAATAAAATTGTGATGACAAAAAAAATCAATTCTTCTCAGATCACAAGTTATGTTTTTTCAACATTTTGGTGCTTAGGATACTATATTAAGAAAAATTGTATCATAAAAACTTGCCCAAATCAAAGATTTTATACCACTTGTAATTAAATTACTTAGAGTATTCACAACAATATAATTATATATCACATAATTATAAACAAAATAAGTAGATCCACAACAACAATTGGTGAAATTACATAATACTTGAATATTATGATTGGGATACTTCAAGGGGATAACCTCTACAACAATGTAATAAGATCATAATTCATAATATGATGATAAAATACTAACCAGTCTCTTCTATACACACTCTAGTTATATATGGTTATTCCATAGGCCAACCATACTAATAACAAGAAGAAATGAAAAAAGTATGATATAAAGGTGTGTAAGCCATAAGTTGACTACACATATACCTAAATTCACTATAGGTTAAGGGTGTAGCATCCAACCCCAAACCCCAATCCTTAAAACCAAAAACCTAAATCCCAAATCGCAAAACCAAAACCCCAAGTCACAAATTCTAAAACCCTAAACTCATAAACCTTAAAATTCTAAACCTTAAATCCCTTAAATCAACTAAACCCAAACAAAAATAAACCTTATAATCCCTAAACCCTGCACACTTAAACCTAAATCCTAAAATCCTAAAATTTAAAATCATAAACCATAAACCCCAAACCCTAAAAATCTAAATATTAAACACATAAACCCTATAACCACAAACCCATAAATCATAAAACCTTAACCCTTAACCCCCTTAACCCTAACTAATAAACTATAAAAAATAAAACATGAAAACCATTAAAATTATAAAACACCTAAACCCAAAAAAAAACCCTAAACCCTTAAATTCTAAACTTTAAACCTTAACCTTAAACCCTAAAACCTTAATACCATAAAACCAGAACCTAAATTCCATAAAATTAAAACCCTAAAACTAAAACCCCAAACCCAAAAACCTAAACCCCAAAATGAAAAAAAACCAAACACAAAAAAATCATACCCATAAATATCATACCACTAAACCCCAATCCCTAACCCTTAAACCCCTGACCCTTTAAGCCCAAACACCAAACCCATGACCTAAAACCCCCAAACCCACAAAACATAAACCCCAAAACCTTAAATCTCTAAAACTCAAAATTCTTAAAACCTTATAAACTAAATCCTAAAATACCTAAACTTTAAAACCAAAAACCATATAACCTTAAACCCCAAATCCCTAAATTCAAAACTCTAAATCCATAAATCATAAACCCTAAAACAATAACTCTAAAACACTGATTCCTAAATCTTAAACACTTAAAACTTAAAACTTAAAACCCTAAAATACTAAACTCTAAAGCCAAAACCCTAAAACCAAAAACCTCCAAAGTGCCAAAACCAAAAATCACCAAACCCAAAACCCCAAACCCTACAACTACTAACCCTAAAACCCTAAATATTAAAACCCATAACTTTAAAAACTAAACCCCCAAATCCAAAACTTGAAACCATAAAAAATAAAAACCAAAAATCTAAAACTTAAACCTTAAACACAAAATCCAAAACCCTAAACACCAAACCCTGAATCCCAAACACTAACTCCTTAAACCCTTAAAACCCCAAAATGTAAAACCCAAAATCCTAAAACCCTAAAGTTAAAATCCCCAAACCCTAAAATCTTAAACCAAAAAACCAAAAATTATCAGAACCTTAAACCCCCAAAACCCTAAACCCTAAAACTAAAAACCTAAACAAAAAAATCCATCAAAACCTCAAAACTAATAAATATTAAACCCCTAAGCCATAAATCACTAAACCCTACACCCCAACCATTAAAACCCCAAACCCTAAAAATTTAAACCCTTAAATTCTAAACCCCTATATCCCTA
Organism: Torreya grandis; assembly: GCA_037957365.1. Lineage (NCBI taxonomy): Eukaryota > Viridiplantae > Streptophyta > Pinopsida > Cupressales > Taxaceae > Torreya > Torreya grandis. The sequence continues at coordinate 3,014,415 of JARHVA010001423.1, read as the reverse complement.
AACCCAAACTTCCAAACCCAAAATCCAAACCCATAAACACCCAATCACTTAAACCCTAACTCCTAAACATAAACATAAATGCCTAACCCTAAAATAAAATCCAAAACCCAAACTTAAAACTCGAAACCCCAAAAATCCAAAACCCTAAAATCCAAATCTAAAACACTAAACTTTTAAACCCCATAAACCTAAAACCCTAAGACCTATATCTTAAGACCCTCAACCTTCAACCTTAACCCTGAAACCCAAAACCATATAACACACCTAAAACCCTAAACCCCTAAAATCCTTATGCCAATGCCTAAACCCTTAACATCTATAAAACTATAAAAACAAAAAACCTAAAACCCCTAATAACTTAAAATTCTCTAAACATAAAACTTAAAACCCTATCACCCCAAACCCCAAATTATAAACCCAAAACCACAAACCTAAACCCCAAAAATCTAAACCCCAATAACCCTAAACAAAAAATCCCTAAATCCCTAAACCTTTAAAACCCTATAAAATACTATCACCTTATAACCCCTAAATCCTTAATACTTATATCTTCTACCTCTAAACTCATACCCCTAAAAAACTACCCTTAAACACTAAAATATTAAACCCTTAAACCCCTAGATTCCTAAGCTAAAAACCAAAAAACCATAAATCTTAACCCTTAAACCCTAGATGTTAAATGTCTAACCCCAAACCTCGAATTTGAATCCCTAAGCCCTAAACCTTAAATTATAAATCCCTAATCCCAAAACCCTAAAATCCTAAAAACCTTAAACCCTTAATTAAACATTGAACCCCAAATTTATAAATCCTAAAATTATAAACCCCTAAACTATTAAACTATAAACCCTTAACTTAAAACTATATATCCCAACACCAATATCCTAAAAAATCTAAACCTTAAAAACTTAAAAATTGTAAACCCTAAATATCCTAATAATTATAAACCCTAAACCTTAAACCTTAACCTAACAATTATAAAACCCTAATAATTATTAATCCTAATCCTTAATACCTAAACCCCTAATCTCTAAACCTAAACTTATAAATCCTAAACCTTTAAAACTAAACCCTAAACCCTTAAAGCCTATAATCCTAAATCTTAAACCATAAACCATAAAATCAAACCCAAAAACCCAAAATCCTAAAACCTCAAACTCTACAAATCTAAAAACCTAAATAAAAAAAAACTTATAAACTTATAAACCTCCAAAATTAAAACCCACAACCCCAAAACCCTTAACCCAATATTAAAAAAATTGTTGACTATTTTGACCACAAATAAAAAAAGGTCAATCACCTATAGTATAAAACTTGATATATTGGTATAATATAATGCTAAGGGTGTGTCATGATATTATTTGATGTCATTTAATATGTTTTTAGATTTGTCATAGTCCAATTTAGTCCTTGTGTCATTTTATGTCACTTAGGGGTTACATTTGGGTCATAAATGAAGGTGGTAAAATTTTCCAAGGTGTAAAAGTGTTATAAAATACCTTTCAACATCCAATATATCAGACCATATTATTCCTTTTCATTACTAACTAAAAAACTTGTGGGTGTTAAGTGAAGTCAAGAAAATAGTTGAAAGAAAGGGAGTTTTAGAAGTTGTACGACCTATAGAGGAGAGTGACACATGGAAGAAGATTGTATAGTGAAATTTAATATTAATTGAATATATTTCCATGATTTACCTAATTTATAAGTACATAAAATGGGCCAAAACCATTTCTCTTATCTATCACTCCACTAGGCATACAAAATCGATCAACATGTCTTCTAATGGTATGGCCAATAGGAGAGGTTTCAAGTAAAATTATCTTTTGTTGTGATAATACACTTATTTAAATTCCATTTTTTGGTATAAATTATATACTTGGTCACTTGTGCTTCATGAACCATGTTTAAGAAGTTGATTGTCTATTTCTTCATGTTATTTCCCACACCCTACAAGGTTTGCTTATGTTTGAGGTTGTTCATACAATCCAGTTGGTGAGATGGATTTTAGAGGATTTGGAATTCAGTATCTCATGGTTTTTATATTTTATTTCATGTTTTTAAGTGATTTTATGAACCAAATAGTTCAAATTATAGGTTGATATCACCAAGTAGACTTGCAATTAGGTTTCACCAATTACAGAAGGTTTCTTTCTCCATAATGGTTTCAAATCAATGTGAGTAATTTTTTTTCATGTTTCCAATATATTATCAATCCCCTCTCCTTATAATCTCATTATTATAGATAACATCATGAATGATGCAGTCATATGAGAAGCATAGTCAGACCTTCTTGCATGACTATCATACACAGTCAACTGAATGAGATGTTTTGAAGGTTTGAGAATGTTCATATAAATTAGATGAAGAGTCTTGATTTGTTTCACAAATTTTTAAAGCATGAATAAATAATATATGTCCTTAAAATTATAAATAATAGACTGTGATGACCAATCGGTCCTTAGCATAGTCCTGTACTATGAATGAGCACCTACAGGAAGTCAACCACATTGGAATAAGGAAACTTGATCATGTTTGAATAATTAAAAGGTTTTAAGGATCCATTTGAAGATGTTGAGAGAGAATATAACTAATTTGAGGGACATACGTCATACATATTATTCATATTCCAATCCACCACCTTATCTACTACTGCAAGTGCATTTATAAATGTCTCACAAGAGAATAAACATGTTAGAAGGAAGCATTGTGACTAGTTTAAACTCCTTCATGGTTAAAATATCTGTTTGGATACATTAAGAAGGTATAATATTGGCTACAAGCCCATACATCATGCATACTACCCATATCCACACTCACTGCCTCGTTTATAAAAATACACACCTATTGGTGGCTTACACAAAGTCCTGAATGTGGTCATGGAAAAGTCCAAGCATGTTAAAAACCTTCTTAGAATGTTGAGGAGTTGTGATGATTCATGAGAACCATGTTTGAAGCATTATATTGGTAGGCAGACTTAAAAGTTTATGTGCATGTGTAGAAACTTAGTTTAGGGATAAGTTTCCCTGAAATCCCTAAAATAGAGTCCTAGCCAATTTTGGTGTTACCAAATGATGATGTGAAATAGAACATAGATGAATTTAAATGTATCCAATCAGTCCTTAGCATAGTATTGCATCATGAATAAGTACCTACAAGAATTCAACCATGTTGGCATAAGGACATTTGATCTTGTTTGAAGCATTTCAAGGTTGTAAGGATCCATTTGAAGATGTTGAGAGGTACTATAACTAATTTGAGGGACATAAATCATACATATTATTCATATTTCAATCCAATACATTATCTACTATTGTAATTACATCTATAGGTGTCTCACAAGAGAATAAACATGTTGTAAGGAAACATTATGACTAGTTTAAATTCCTTCATGGGGAAAATGATCCATTTGGAGACCTTGAGAAGGTCTAAGACTGGTTACAAGCCCAAACATCATGCATACTAACCATATACACACTCACTACCCTATATACAAAAATGCATATCTATAGGTGGATTACATAGAGTCCTAAAGGTGGTCATGGAAAATTCCAAACATGTTGAAAACCTTATTAGAAGGTTGAGGAATTGAGATGATTCATGAGAACCATGTTTTAAACATTAGATTGGTATGCAGACTTGAAAGGTTATGTGGATGTGTAAAAACTCAGTTTAGGGACAAGTTTCCATAAAATCCCCAAAATAAAGTCCTATCCCCTTTTGGTGTTACCAAATGATGATGTGACATAGAGCCCAGATGAATTTAAATGTATCCAATCAATCCTTAGCACATTCCTGCAGCATGAATGAACACCTACAAGAAGTAAACCAAATTTAAATAAGGACACTTGATCTTGTTTAAATCATTTCAATGTTTTAAATATCCATCTAAAGATGTTGAGAGAGACTAGAACTAATTGGAGGGCCATACATCATACATATTATTCATATTCCAATCCATTATCTTGTATGTTATGACAAGTGCATCTACAAGTGTCTCACAAGAGAATAAACACATTGGAAGGAAGCATTATGACTGGTTTAAATTCCTTTATGGGGGAAATCATCCATTTGGAGACCATGAGAAGGTCTAACACTAGTTACAAGCCCATACGTCATGCATACTACCCATATTCACACACACTGCCTTGTATACAGAAATGCACACCTACAGGTGACTTACATAGAGTCTTGAAATTGGTCATGGAAAAGTCCAAGCATGTTGAAAACATTCTTAGAAGGTTGAGGAGTTTATATGATACGTAAGAACCATGTTTGAAGCAATAGATTGGTAGGTAGACTTGAAAGGTTATGTGAATGTGTAGAAACTCAGTTTAGGGATAAGTTTCCCTAAAATCCCAAAAATAGGGTCTTAGGCACTTTTGGTGTAACAAAATGATGATGTGACATATATCCTAGATGAATTTAAATGTATCCATCTTATAGCCTTAATGAAGGGGTATTAGCTTGCAAAACGAGAGTGGGTGTTTGATCCCACAAGTGATGAAAAGGAGACTTCCAAATCATGCATTTATTCAGTGTAGAAAGGTATTGTTTTCTAAAACATCTTAAAAATCCAAGTGAATTATAATCCAAGGAAACATAACAAGGGTATATATGTATGACAAGTGATCCTATGAGGGTAAAGAAGACACCAATGTTTCAAAAAACATCAAGAGGGGTGAATTTGCAAGGTATTGACCCATATTATAATCTATAGGTATATTGATGCAAATGTAAGGGGAGAAGTCAATAATACCTCATTATATGGCTCCATCCTTGAAGAAATCCACTAGTAAACTTTTCTTGTCTTGATCAACAGTGAATTCCTCTATCTTTAATCTTGTTCATGTGCTTTCACTAGGCAACAACCTCTAGGTCTCAAGTGTCATTTCTTGTTATAGGTTTTAATATTTATTTATTTTTTATTGGATGGCCTTACATAGTAATATATCATTTATATTAACCTCCTTTAACCCATGGTTCACAACTTAAATTTCATTTCTACACACAAACCTTACATTGTCTTCTTTTGGCTTGTAGCCTTTTTTTAGGCATTTATCCTTATTGGGAGAAATTGACACACCTTCTCAAGAAATTGATTAAATTTTCAAGGAAAATTTTTGTCCATAAAACTCATACTTATCTATATTGACACAACTCCCAAGACATAAGATACTTTCTTCTTTAAGCCACCCCTCAATTAGCCCTCAAAACTAGCAAATCTCCTTGGTTTGGGCAATGTAAAAACCATAAAATCAAACTAAATATGTTTTTGGATATAAAATTAGCTCACCAAAATTAATAAATACTTTATTACCCTAATTATTTATCCAAATTTTATTTTTCTTCACTACCCTTACTCTCTTAGGCCTTGCCTGAACCTAGTACTAGCACACAGTCATGAAATCCATACACATCCATACTTTTTTAGGTCCAAACCACTTGAATCACTTTAGGAATGTTTTTTAGAACAAGATTAAAAATTTTCACTTTATTTTGATATTTCAAACTCATTTTATGCTCAAACCCCTAATCCTAGGGTTTCTTGTTCCCTATATAGGCCGAGGACATACTAAAATCAATATCTTGAGTTATATAGCACTTCAAAGGACCAAATAACTTTCCTTGGGTCTGTTTTCACATTACCTATCTCATCCAATCATTTAAAATCCTTTCCCAAGTCTTTGTTCAATTTTTACAACCTAGTTTGTGTTTGACTGTGCAAGGGGACAAGTGATACACAGGTTTGCATTAAGGTTAACCAATAGTGGGTCATGTTCCATACAAGGATAAAATTATCTAAGTATAATTAAAAAAAATTAATACTTAAAAACAACATATAAATCCAAGAAATCATGGTATATATAGCTTTCCTTCTAAGGATAATACATACAGTCATAAAACAATAATGAATACATAGAAAATAGGGGTTTGTGTGGTAACCACATTGAAACCAGGGGTCTCATGACTAATTACATTACAATATCTTGATCTCTCATCTATTCATGATAACAATACATTAACCTCAAGTCCATTCCTTAATAAAACATATGAATCTTCTTTTCAATCCTCTAAAATAGGGGGTTCACTATATGTGTAGGGTTTGTTTGTCAAGTGAATAGGGTATTGAAAGTTAACTCAATATCATTCATTTGCATCACCTTTTAATTAATTAATTTGTCTTCCCTTACATATTTATTGGTCTACAAGGCATAATCCTTGTAAAAAGAATCATTTACCATAAAACACATTTCATAGCCTTTTAGTCTTTGGAAACTTGGACTATCACCATGTGGATAGAGTCTTGAGATAGAATATGTTTAACTAAGTTCATAACACTTGTAATCATTATTAAAATTATAGAGGGACTATAGGGTCATATTTTAATCAATCAAATAATAATACATAAGGAGGAGACTTGACTCACCACCCTAGAGCATTTACGCTCAATTTGTCCTCCTTGACTGTATTATATAGTCCACTCAATCCTACAATTACACATCAATATAAATAGAGGAATGGGATCAAGGTATTGTTAAGAGTAATAATAAATTGGTTCAATCATATATGTTTAAATTCTAAAACATATATCAAGACATATTGCTATATTCTTGACATTATTCTATGTTATAATATAGTCCTATCATGGACTTGATATCCTTCTTGAGGAGTTTAATTTTCATCCACATTCTCATATTTTATCTATTATCCATTATTGTATATTTCTTTCCTCTCCTCACATCTCTTCCTATGCCATCTCCACTTTAATACAATGACTTCTCTTTCTCATTTCAATGTAGGCTTCATGATAATTACATCAAGTTGGTTGTCATAACCAAATTCTACATACACTCATGATTTACATTAGTTTAATTTCAAATTTATTGCTTAATAAATTATGTTTATTTTATTTACAAATATTCCTTACATGACTCTCTTCCTACCTCCTAACCACCTTTTTACCATTCTTGGGGTCATTTTTGTCTTATGACAATATTTGGAAATTCAAATTGTTGGTTTTGGAGGGAAAACTCCAAACACTCCCAATACTCACTCCTAGGAATCTAAAGGACTAAATGACCTTAAATACATGAAATGGACCTTGAAAGGTCTCTTGACTCACATTACATCCAAACTTGATCCGCATTTAACCACTAATGACCAAAACATAAAACTGAATTCTTTTAGCTTGATGATCCTACATCGTACTCCCCAAGAGGGAGACAATTTGATCCTCTATCTTTATTTATTTAATTATAATTTTTTATTTTATGGTATTTAATATTCACATGATTTTTATTCTTCATTCCTTTTTCCTTTTTTCTTTCCAAACTCTTGCTTGCCCTCTTCTTGACTTTATCTAGCCTTCTTGTCCATGCATCTTCAACCTCTACATGATGTTTCAACTTATGTAGCTCCTTAATTGATGAATTTTTAACTTGTTATAAGTCACTTTTAACCTCTTCATACTTATCTAAAATAAATTAGTGTCCATTATTATTCCTGATTCTTGTTTGATAGCTTGCTTCTTCATGAGTCTCACTTGATGCTTGCCTCTTAAATGATGTTTTATCCTTATTCATGCTATCATATTATTATTTTGGCTCTAATTTCCTCTCATGAATTTAAATCTATATCCTTTATTCATACATACTCTCTTTTTTTATTTTTCTTCCAAATTCTTCACTTTTTGATGTTCTTTCCTCTCCTCTTGCTCACTATGGAAGAGCAATTTCTTATTCCTTTCATTCTCATCATAGTAAAATAAGATTTGGAATATATTGGAATTTAAATATTCATGTTTTTAAAATAAAAACTCAGCTTTATCTTAACCCATTTAGTAACTTACCTTGTGTACTTCTTCATACTCTATTTGCTAGCTAACTAGCTTGTTTACATATTTGTTTGCACATATTCTTATGCTTCTCTTTGATGCTCCTCTATTGATGATTATTGGAGTTCATCCTTGACATTTACCTAATATACCTCACCTATTTTCATCCCATTATATGGATTTAATATGTCTTATATCATCTCCAACTCTTCTTGCAACTTGAAAACATCCATCTCTTCACAATCCTTATCAAACCTTGATTCACATTGTTCTTCATTGTCTTGGGAAACTTGTTATTTGTATTCTCCTTGGACTCCCTCATTTTTCAGATTCATATAAATCTCCTCATGCTTCATACCTTTATTCTCAATCCCTCTTTTAGGTGCTTCATCATCATCTTGATTTTCTACACACTCATTCATCAAGGCAATGGTTTCCATATACACGATGTCTTCACTATTGGAATCAAATTAATATTCATCAACATATACAACTTTTGAAAAAAAAATTACAAAAACTTATCTTATTTTATGCACTCATATGGTTTCACCTACGCCTCCTTTTCTTTGTTTACTTTTTCTACCTCTCTTTTTTTCCTCATAGGCTTGCTATCTCCTTCAACCTTCATGCTTTCTTGGAGCACACGTACAATATGATCCTATTGGACTCTTTTCATTATCTTTTTCACCTATTTTTTTTCCTTTTACCTTCTTTGGATACCAATTTATTCTATTTTTATCTCTTTCATGCTTCAACCCTTTATTATCTACCATACTAACTTGGTATGCTCTACCTTTTGTGCTTTGCTTCCATACTTATGCTTGTTTTTCACTTGTACTCTTGCTTTGTTTGGCCTCTTTTTTGATGTTAACCTCTTCATTCTCATCAATTTTTTGTTTTATCTACTAATTTCATACATACCCATGCCTTTTTTCTATACTTAAGGGTTGAAATCTATCATTTTTTCTCTCAATATGCACATTAACCTTTTCTTCATCATAGATGAAATAAAAGTCAATGTTCAAATACTCATTTACCTCAAAAGGAAACTACTACAAGATCATCTCTTCTTCCATATCTTTATGGGTGACCTTCATGTCCTCTTTACATTATTATACTCTTATTTTAGGTGCTAGACTTGGAAATATATCATAATATTCCTCTTTCTCTTCATCTTCAACATGTGGAATGCTCTCAATCTTCAACACTTTGTCTTCTTCAATAAGTTTTCTTTCCTTGCCATCCTTTTGACACTTGATGGGTGATATTATTAGCCCATAATTAATAAAAATTAAGGCCTCATGCTTGGTATTCACCACACTTTTATTCATAACTACATACACAAACTTAAAAATAATGTTAGCATATAAAATGAGAGACCACGTAGTCTCTTTTAATGTCTTTGGCATAGACATTTTCCATCTTTTCTTGTCTTCACCCTCATGTGCTCTTCTTGGAACTTCAATTTTCTTATTGTTCTCTTCAATGATAACCCTCTTCTCTATCTCTATATCTTATTTCTCAATTGGGAAAATCTCTCTTCTCATGACTCTTTGGGCTATTCTCTCTTTCTTCCTCTCACTCTTCATGATGCTCATCTTGTGCCTTCTTTCTTTCACAAGTGATTCTAGTGGCCACTTTACCATTACTCTCACATTATATCTAGTCTATTGGATTTATTATTCTCTTATGAGATTCATCTTGATCTATATCATCTCTATACCTTTCCTCAATTATTTTATTATGTCTTCCACTTCTCTTTCTATATCCATCTTGTCTCAATTCTTTGATTTCTAGGCTTATTTAGACCTTCCTCTTAGAAATTTTATCAACCTTGCATCTTATACCTATTTTGGTCATTTTATCTTCTTTTTTCCTCAATATATGACCTCTTCTTATCCTTATTTAATCTCTTTTGTAGTCTTTTCTCTTCTCTCTTTTCTCTTGGATCTCCAATGCTCTCTTTTCTCTCTACCTTTCCTAGTCTTCTCTTGACTAGCTTCTAGTCATTTCTCATAGGGATTTGGGGATTTTATCTCTTTCTCATCAATATTATACTCTTATATGCTGACCTCAATATATCAGACCTATAACCTTCTTCTCCCTCAATACCTTGCAAGGTGTCATCTTATGCATACCTCCTAACATTATGCATTCATCTCAAATCAACAACTTGTAAAGAAATCAAAACAAAACTCAAATCAAAATAGTGTTGATATGATACCAAATGAAGCATAGGTAAGGGTAGAAGTCACCAAAACTCATTATCTAGCTCCATCCTTGAAAAAAAATTCACTATTAAACTTTTCTTGTCTTGGTCAACCATGAATTCCTCTATCTTTAATCTTGTTATTAGGCTTTCACTAGGCAACAACCTCTAGGTCTCAAGTGTCAATTATTGTTATAGATTTTAATATTTCTTTATTTTGTCTTTGATGGTATTTCATAGTCATATCCCATCTATCTTAACTTCTTTTAACCCTTGGTTGACACCTTACCTTTTATTTCTACACACAAACCTTACATTGTCTTCTTTTGGCTTGTAGCCTTTTTTTGGGCATTTACCCTTGTTGAGAGTAATTGATACACCTTATAAATAATTTTATTATATTTTAAATTACCATTTTGGGCCATAAAACTCATACTTATCTCTCTTGACACAACTTTTAAGACATAAGATACTTTCTTCTTTAATCCACCCCTCAATTAACCCTCCACACTGATAAATCTCCTTAGTATAGGTAATTTACAAACCATAAAATCAAAATAACTATGTTTTTGGATACCAATTTATCTCCCCCAGCTTAATAAATCCTTTAATACCCTAATTATTTAGATAAATTTGTTTTTTCTTCACTACCCTTACTCCTTTAGGCCTTCCCTAGATCTAGTACTAGCACACAGTCATGAAATCCATACAAATATAGAAAATTTTAGGTCCAAACTAATTTAATAAATTTATTCATGTCTGGTATAACAATATTACAAAGTTTTACTTTGTTTTTGTAGTTCAAACTCATTTTATTCTCAAAACCCTAATCCTAAGGTTTCTTGTCCCCTATGTAAGATGAGGGTATACTAAAATCAATATCTTGAGTTGTGTAGTACTTAAAAGGACAAAATAACTTTCTTTAGTTATATTTTAACCTTACCTATCTCATAAAATCATTTAAAATCCTTTCCTAAGTATCTGTTCAAATTTTATAGTCTAGTTTATGTTTGGCTGTGTAGGGGCAAGTGATACACAAGTCTGCATTAAGGTTCACCTACAGTGGGTCATGTTCCATACAAGGATAAAATTATCTAATTATAATGAAAATAATTAATAATTAAAAAAACCATATAAATCCAATAACTCATGTTATATATAGATTTCCTTCTAAGGATAGTACATACAGTCATAAAGCAATAATGAATGCACAAAAAATAGGGCTTTGCATGGTAACCACCTTAAAAATATGGGTCTCATGAATAATTAAATTAAAATATATTGATATATCCTATATTCATGAAAATAATACATTAACCTCAAGTACATTCCTTTATCAAATATGTGAATCTTTTTTTCAATCCTCTAAAATAGGGGTTTCACTATATGTGTAGGGTTTATTTGTCAAGTGAATAGGGTACTGAAAGTTAACTCAATATCATTCATTTGAATCATATTTGAATTTATTAATCTATAATTCCCTTACATATTTATCTTTATACAAGGCCTCATCCTTGGAACAAGATTCATTTACCACAAAACACATTTCATAGCCTTCTAGTGTTTAAAAACTTAGACTGTCACCATGTGGATAGAGTCTTGAGAGAGAATATGTTTAACTAAGTTCAGAACACTTGTAATAATTAATAAACTTATATAAGGACTATAGGGTCATATTTTAATCAATAAAACAATAATCCATAAGGAGGAGACTTGACTCACCACCCTAGAGCATTTACCCTCAATTTGTCCTCCTTGATTGTATTATATAGTTCACTTAATCCTACAATTACACATCAATATAAACATAGGCATGGCCTGAAGGGCTTTTAAAAATTAAAAAATAAATTTTTTAAATCATATATATTGAAATTATAACACATATATCAAGACATATTTCTATATTCATAACATTATTCTTTATTATAATACAATCCTATCATGGACTTGATATCCTTCTTGAGGAGTTTGCTTTTCATTCACATTCTTAGATTTTATCTCCTCTCCATTCTTTGATATCTCTCTCCTCTCCTAAAATTTATTCATATGCCATCTCCACTTCAATATAATTACTTCTCTTCCTTATTTCAACATAGGCTTCATGGTAGTTACATCAAGTTGGTTATCATAACTAACTTCTATGTACACTCATGATTTACATTAGTTTAATTTCATATGTCTTGCTTAATGACTTATGTTTATTTAATTTAAAAATATTCCATACACAAATATATTACTACCTCCTAAAACCTTTTTACCATTCTTGGGGTAATTTTTGTCTTATGACAATATTTAAAAATTTAAATTATTGGTTTTGGAGGGAAAACTCCAAGCACTCCCAATACTCACTCCTAGGACTCTAAAGGACTCAAAATAACCTTAAATACATGAAATGGACCTTAAAATGTATATTTACTAATAATACATCCAAAATTGACCCAATTTTGACCACTAATGACTGAAACATAAAACTGAATTCTTTTAGCTTGATCCCCCTTCATCATATGCCTTGCCCTTAGAGTGTTCACCTATAGCTTGGTTGTAGGTACTCACAAATCATAAGTCAAACCTTGGTGATAAGGATAATTAAAAACATGGATATGTATCAATTATAGTTGATTTCTAGACTCCAAAATATCTTATGAAGAGTAACACAAAGTTTAAGGGTTGAAATACACCTACATGCCTCCCATTTTGCTCCAAAATAGTCAACTACAACTGATTATGGCATGACATTGGTCTATGAGCTTAACAAATATTGATATTGACCCAACCTAAAGCATGGTGTGAGAAATTTAATATATTATATGAAACTATATGACCTCAATAGGGTCTTGTGGCAATGATTTATAATAGGTAAAGTTCACCTATAGGTGTCACTTTCTAAGCAAGACAACACAGTCATAGCTGACTATAATTGAGCATATCAAATTGAGAGGTGAAAATTAAAAGGTTTAACAAAGGTTTGATGATAAATATGTTTAAATGGATATTAAAAGTGTTAATATAAACTTAACATTAGCCTCAAATCAATAAAATAGAGCATAAAATGGGTTGTAACATGTACATATAGTCCATATGCAAAACCTTACACATAAAGAACATCACACAAGTTTGTCTTAGGTTTTGAGGAATTTGGAGGTGATAATGATGTGAATAGTCTATAAAATTTTATAAAAATGTTATTTGGGACCTAATTAAACCCCTCATACCATAATTTTTATTAAGGCAATAATATAAGTGCCCTCTTTTTTATCTAAGATAGAGGGCACTTCCAAACAATTATTTCCTATAGGTTAGTCATAAAGATGATGAGGAGGTAAGATAAATACTATTATAACCTTTCAATATATTTTTAAATTGGTGTTACACATGGAACAACATTTAAAACAGTGCATTGTGGTTATAAACTAAATAAGGTGGTCCAAACCTACAAGTATGTAATCAAGTTATACTAGTCCTAATCTAGGTCTAATGCCTAAAGCAGGGTCCTTCCATTTATACAAATAGATAATAATTCCAAATAATTGTAACATGTTCATATATATGTATGAGGTGTGTTAGAACCCTAAATTTTTAAGGAAAATCAAAGATAATCCATTTCTTGGCTTAATGTCATAATAAGGTGTGCAAAATGAAGAAAGGAGCTCAAGAAGACAAGTTTGAGAGCTCAAAACAACATGGATAATTATCATGGGAATAAAATAGCTAATAAGTGTTAAATATGGCTCCAAATAGTGTTATAGTAAAAAAAATTAGGGTTCCAACATCACAACTTTATGAACAAACCTTAAGGGTGAAAACTACTCTAACCCCTCTAAAACCCTTACTGAGGAACCAATTAGAAAGATAAATAAAGAGGCACATCTAGATGAGATATAATTAGCATGAAATTTATTTTAAATTTTATATTACTATCTAGGTCCCCTTCTTATCATAATGATTTGTACCTTACTTGTACAGATAAGGTGGAAAATGGCTTTTCTTGATAATTTTGTGTATTGTATAGGTATGGAAGGGTTCCAAAAGATAAAAATAAATTTTTACATTAGTATGGGACATAATATAACCTCTCAAACTCATTTATTTCTTCATAAAATATCAAAATTTCCTCTTTTATCATATTCATCTCAACTAGTCCAAACTGGCATAGTGAACAAGAAATGACCACCAATTAAGAAGGTGAAAAATCCAAGTGGGAGGCATTTTAAGGTCTAAATAATGAATATAAATACATTATATATATTTATAAGTGTCATACACTCCTATTTATGTATTATATTATAAAACTGAAGACCTCTTTAGTGCCAATTGTGAAGGGTGAGTGAAAAGAGAGTGATCATGACTGCAGGGAGTGATAACTCATGTCCAAAACAATGTCAGTGAATACAGACACAAAAAATTCATGATAGGGATTATTTATAACCCAAATTTCATATTAAAATAATATCATATGCCCCTAGTCTTCTTTAGATAATTCAAATCAGGCCAAATTATGAAGGAAGTTTTATATACAATCAATTGAAGAGTCTTATGCCACATTTTAAGAGTTTCATGCTTTGAGGGACATTTATCCAAGTATAACTTGCATGGTCTATTCCATATTAATTTTTATTTCATATTTAACTCCCTCTCTTAGCTTGACAAGTGTTTTAGTGACTCTTGGATTTCATTCTCTTCTCTCCTCTCTCAAATTCTATAAGTAGTAGCCATTTTGGCTCTTGTAGCCTAATTCCACTCCATGTATGGTGAAGTCCTACTAGATTGATGTTTTACTTTACCTTTGAAAAATAAATACAATATATTTTTGAGTTTATGAATTTTTTTTCTAAGTGTTAAAATTTATGTATGTTAATATTGAGTGATAATCTTCTATCCTTGCTTCTCCTTATCCTTTCATGTTTATGTAAGAGTTCTTATTCTAATAGGTCATAGAGAGTGTAACTAGTGTGTTAGTATCCTTTCAACTTAAAATTTTACTTAGAGTATGTAATATTCCCTCTAGTTAACTTACCTTTAGTTTTCTTATTCATATCACCTCTATATTGAAACACTTATGTTAGAATCTCTTAGGACTTTGAAGGTGGTTTGTAGGTCTTGTTTCTTAGTGAAAGAAGTATGACGGTATTGTGGAAATAATTTTGGTGTATCACCACCTTAAATTATTTTAATTTCATGTAAAATTCTTCCCCTTTTCCCATAATCAAATATTTAGTTTAGTGATAAAAACTTCAAGTCAAATTCAGGGAGCTAGCCCTTAAACCTAGAGGTCTACTTCTACTATAGGTAAACCCACAAACCTAGAAGTATTCCCATGTTGCCAAAATCTATAGGAGGTTTAAACACTATCCTCTAGGGTGAAATATTTGGTGACAACAATAATTTCATTCTTAGTGGGACCCATTATCCTCAAGACAACTTGTTAAGGTGAATATTGGTATTGACAACATCAGCTGCATATTAGTGTGCTACTCAACATTTGGTGACTCCATTCAAAGTAAAATCTAGTTTTAGACAATTTTTTGTCATATATTTTATCTCATAATTAATGGTTTTTTCTAGGTCATCATATAGTAGATATTTAAATCCTATTAATCCACCTATTCATCTTGAACTTCCTCTTGAAGTTCAATACCCTCAGCCTAATCTGCACTTTAAAGATCAAGAGGATTTTGCTACCCAAGAAATTAAAGAAATTGAAGAAATAATGGATATGAAACATGCCTTACCTAAATTTAATACTAAAAATATAATCTTTCTTGATGCATATGATGTCATTCCCCCTAATACCACAAAGAGTGTGCCTACATTCAATGGTGAAGGTCATGTCACACCTAACGAACACATCAAGGATATCTCTAATTCTTTTAGTTTTCACAATGCCACTAAGGATAATATTTACAATAGAATCCTTACCATGTCCCTTAGATGGAAAAAATTTAACTGGTATAGGAATTTTTCTAGTGGATGCATCACATCATCAGATGACTTTATAGTGTTTTTAACTTCAAGGTTTGAAGATGAGAATGATCATACTTCACTCATACATCAGCTCAATGTAATCCAAAGAGCCCCCATGGAAATAATGCATGAATTCAATGAGAATTTTTAAAAGACTTGGTATAGATTGCCTCCTCCCATGAGACCACCTTCTATCTTTGTCTTCCCTATATACTTGAGAGCAATTGGTATTGACATTGCCATTATGCTTCAATCCATGGGTGGTTTCACTCTTCCTAAAGCATATGAACTTACAATTAGAGATAATAATGGCCTCATTCAAGAAGTAAATTTGACTCCTAAGGTGTCCATGCCTATACTACATAATATTCCCACTACTTATCCAAACATTAATCAAACTATTAATGCTAATTCCAAGCCTAAGACTACTCCAAAGAAGGTAGGATATGATGTTGATCAAAGGGAAAGATTCCTAGCCTTAGAGGCTTAAACTAGGAAAACCAATAAGCAAAAAGGTTCATATAAAAATAATTATCACTATCAATAATAATATGGTCAAAAATATGAGAGAGGAAGTGGTTAAGGGAAGCCTAACTTCAATAGGCCTGCCAATGTGTATAATCTTAATTCCACATCTAACACAAGAGAGGTGGTATCAGTGCATAACAACTTGGTGTAAGGATAATATTGGTAAAAAGTATAATTTATGGATGATAATGAATATGGAAATCAAGATATATTTTTTTAAGGAGGATTCACTCCTCTCCTATCAGTTGAAGATGAAGTCTTAATGTAATCAAGTGAAGAGTGGGAGCCTAAAGTAGAAAACTTCACCAGCTTCCTAGTTGAGGACACTTTTGTGCTCAATAAAGGAACCTCTATTATAGAAAATACAAGAGCCAATAGGAAGTCTATAGGATATGGTAATAAAATTCTTACAAGTTCATCTAACCCTACTATAAGTTAGTAAAGCATAGCTACAATCATCATAATCCTAAATACTCTTGCATCTCCTCCACATTATAACATTTGAAGGTCTACTCAAGGTGCTTCAATTCCTAAGTATAAAAAACTTATTTCCCTCCAAGGAATCAATAAAATTTAATAATTTATGCTCTAAACATAGTGGATTCATTAAATAATTCTAAGGCATCCATTTCTCTTTGGGATATCCTTCATATGCCTAGCCAAAAAGAGCTCTTGCAAAAATAGTTGTCCACTATCCATAGTAGTCCTTCAACTTTAATTTAAATTCATGGTCATGTTACTCTTAAAAATTATCCTAACAACATTATGAAACCATCTACCAAAGCTGAGAATCCTCCACCTTTATTCCTCACTCTCAAAGTGGGGGATAAACTAGTACACAATTGCATAGTTGATAGTGGTGCCTCTATATTAGTCATGCCCAAGGTTATAGCTGATAATTTGGACCTAAAATATGAACCCCATATCAAAAGAGTGATTTAGATATATGGTACATCTATTAAAACAATAGGGTTGATCAAAAACTTGAAGGTCTTCCTCCATGACTGTCCCAGTTTTCCCATCCTTCAAGACATTGTTGTTGTTGACCTTCCTGCTCATTTTGCAATCTGCCTTTCAAGAGATTTTATAGCCAAGCTAGGTGGATACCTCTTAGATAATTGATATTTCTTGGACTTTAGGACAAGATATGGAACTAAGGTGATGATAAGAACTCAGCCACTTGCAAGGTTTCACATTGAGCCCTATGTTTAAGCAATCTCTACCTTGAATTATGTGATCAATGAGAAAGAAGAGTCTAATGTGGATGAGTATGTTGTTTCTAAACATGAGGGCATAGATAAATTTTTAATAGATTAGTATGGTATAGATACTTATGATCATGATCCTTATGCATACTTTAAACAAACTTACCTTGGCACTTATATCATCCATGAAGAGCCATTTGAGGGAGCTGAGGTAACTATTGAGTATTCTTTCTCATAAGCTATTGAGAGTAACTACTTGATCCATTTGTATGATTATGATATATTGAAGGAAATAATTGATCAATATAGTGAGAAGAACAATGTGATTTTGCCTACAATTGATGAAGTTGTCCTTGATGATGACACTTATGTGGAAGAGGAAGATGACTTATGGTAAAGGTTCAATGCCATATGTCAAGAGTTTGTCCAGTTAATTAATGTTATTCCCCCTTATAATAATATATATCTGATGTGTTTGGTAATGAATCTAATTAGCATATTGTTGAGTGTTCCATCAAACATGAAAGTGTATGTCAATCTGTTGTCCAAGGGACTGCAATCAAAGAGGAGTCTCATGAGTCCAAGGTAGATTTTTTTGTGCATAAATAATAGTCAAGAACTCAATTTGAATTAAAGAAACATTAAGAGGTATTAGAACATGATGAGAAGGGAATTGATGATCACACACATAAAATACATCAGGCCTAAGATGATGGAAGGATTAAGGTAGTTGTCATCACTCTTATTCTATATTTTGAGGAGTGTAGATCAAATAGGACAAATATCGATCAAATTACAACCATAATAAAGGTCTTTAGAGAGTATAAAATAACATTAATGAAGGTTCTAAATATTTCAATACAGACCTAAGAAGATCCAAAGATGGTAAGCTTCTTGACCATCTACACATTCAAGTGGTCAATGATGAGCATGATTCACATGATAGATTTCCTTCATGGAGTGATAAAGATGCAAGAGGAACCATCTTTGAGCTTGGTTGAAGTATGGTAAGATGTTTTCACCTCAAGAGTGAGGTTTTGTAAATAGTAGATTAGGTGTGTGTGTCTTTATTTCAATTGTGTGTGTGTTCCATAAGTGTTCTTGAGAACACATGTTCATTTCCCTTTAGTGTGTCTTGTTTTATGTGTCCTTTGTTTGTGTTTGGTGTGGTTTCAAATTAAAATTATGTGTAAAACCTATTTTATATGTTAATCCATGGCCTAATGGATAGGATTAGGCTACTAGTCTTGGCATAACAAGCATACTAACCTTGGGAAATTGCTAAGAATGTCAACTATTTTGACCATAATTTAAAATAGGTCTACCCTCTATAGTCTAAAAATTGATATAGGGGTATATTATAATGATATATGGGGTTTCATGATATTATTTGATGTGTGTTTTTAGCTTTTTCATAGGCTGATTTAGTCCTTGTGTCATTTTATGTCACTTAGGGATTATATTTGGGTTATAAATGAAGGTGGTACAGTTTTACAAGGTGTATAAGTTTTATAAACTTACTTTCAATGTCCAATATGTCAGGTCCTATCAGTCCTTATCAATACTAACTAAAACACTTGCAGGTTTTAAGTGAAATCAAGAAAATAGTTAAAAGGAAGGTATTTTTGGAATTTATACAGCCTATAGAGGAGAGTCAAACATGGGAGAAGATTTTTTAGTGACATTTTAGCTTTTATAAATCCATTTACATTCTTTAATTTCTTTTAAAGTACCAAAAATGGCCAAAACCATGTCTCTTCTCCATCCCTCCACTAGGCATATAAAACTCATCAACAAGTTTTCTAATGGTATGACCAATAGGAGAGATTTTAGGTCAAATGATATTTTAGGGTGATAATAAACTCAATACTCTTTAATTTCATGTTATGATTTCTATGATTGGTCACTTGTGCTTCATGAACCATGCTTAAGAAGTTGACTATCCATTTTTATATGTTATTTCCCACACCATGTAGGTTTTGCTTTTATTTGAGTTTTTCCATACAATCCAATTGGTGAGATGGATTCCATAGGATGTATAATTTTATATATCATGGTTTTTATATTTTTTTTCATGTTTGGAAGTGATTTTATGAAGCAAACATTTCAAATTGTAGGTTGCAATCACCAAGTGGACTTACAGTCAAGTTTCACCAATTCTAAAAGGTTTATTTATCTAAAATGGTTTCAAATAAATGTGAGGTATTTTTTTTCATTTATTAAATGTATTATTTATCCCCTCTCATTTAAATATTGGTATCATAGCTAACATCATAAATGATGTAGTCATACAAGAAGCACAATCAGACCTTCTTACATGACTAGCATACACAATAAATTAAGTGAGATGTTTTTAAGGTTTTATAACATTCATATAAAGTAGATGAAGATTCTTTAGTTATTGAACACATTATTAGATCATGAAAAAATAACATAGGTCCTTCAAATGATAAATAATAGACTGCGATGACCAATCAGTCCTTAGCATAGTCATGCACCATGAATGAGCACCTAAAGGAAGTCAACCATGTTGGAATAGGGACACTTGATCTTTTTTGAATCATTTCAAGGTTATAATGATCCATTTGAATATGTTGAGAGAGACTATACATAATTTTAGGTCCATACATCATACATATTATTCATATTATAATCCACTGCCTTGACTGCTACTATAAGTGCATTTACAAGTGTCTCATAAGAGAATAAACACATTGGAAGGAAGCATTTTGACTGGTTTAAAATAATTCATGGGGTAAATGATCCATTTGGAGACCTTAAAAATGTCTAATACTGGTTATAATCCCATACATCATTCATACTACTCATATCCACACTCACTGCCCTATATACAGAAATGCACACATACAAGTGTATTACAAAGAGTCTTGAACGTGATCATGGAAAAGTCCAAGCATGTTGAAAACCTGTTGAGGAGTTTATATGAGTCATGAGAACCATGTTTGAAGAATTATATTAGAAGATAGACTTAAAAGGTTATGTGCACATGTAAAAACTTAGTTTAGAGACAAGTTTCCCTAAAAGCCCCAAACTAAAGTCCTAACCACTTTTAGTGTTACCACATGATGATGTGACATAAATCCCTAATGAATTTAACTATATTTATATTATATCCTTAATTAAGAGGTATTATATTTCAAAATTAGAGTGGGTGTTTGATCCATAAGTGATTAAAAGGATACTTCCAAATCATGCATTTGTTCATTGTAGAAAGGTAGTGTTTTCTATAGGGCCTTAAACTTCTAAGTGACTTACAATCCAAGGAAGCATAATAGGTGTATATATGTATTAAAATTGGTCCTATTAGGGTAAATAATACACCATTATTTCAAATAACATTCAGAGAGGTGATTTTTCAAGGTATTAACCCATATTATAATCTACAAGTATGTCTTGCCCTCAGAATGTCCACCTACAACTTGACTGTAGGCACTCATAAATCATAAGTCAAAACCTTGGTGATAAGGAGCATGAAAAATATATATATATATCAGTTATATTTAATTACAAGACACAAAAATATCATATGAAGAGTAACATATACTTTAAGGGTTGAAATACAAATACAGGACCCCCATTTTACTCCAAAATAGTCAACTATACATGACTATAGCATGACAATGGTCTATAAGTCAAACCAATCTTAAGGTTGACATAACCTAAAGCATGGTGTGATCAAGTGAAGATATTAGATAAACATATAGGACATAAATATGGTTTTATAGAAATGATACAAGGTCTAATAGGCAAAATTCACCTACAATTGTCACTTCCTAAGTAAGACAACATAGACATAGTTGACTATAACTAAGCATATCAAAGTGAGAGGTGAAAATTGAAAGGTTTAACAAAGGTTTGATGATAAATATGTTTTATGGGATATTAAAATTGGTAATATACACATAAATTTATCCTCAAAGAAAGAAAACAAAGCATAAAGTGGGCTGTAAGATGCACATACAGTCCATATGTAAAACATTTCACACAAAGAACATCACACAAGTTTGTCTTAGGTTTTAACACATTTGGAGGTGATAATGACGTGAATAAGCTTTGAAAATTTGTAAAAATGGTCCTTGGGCCATAATTAAACCCATTATACCATCATTTTTCTTGATGCAATAGGGTAAGTGTCATGTGTTCTATCTCAGACAGAGGGCACTCCCAAAGAGTCATTTCATATAGGTTAGTCATACATGTAGACACCAATATTGTGTCGACCGCCCCTTAGTCCTCTTCTAAAACACTTACACACCTTATTAATTTAAAATAAATTACTTATTTTAAATTAATGACCTCACCTAGACACCTCACCTTAGACACCTCACCTTGGACACCTCACCCTAAGACCTCTTCTTACTCTATGACTCAGCCTAAGACTAGGTCATCTAAATCCTAACTACCTATGACCTATTATCACTCCATCCTAACCTCTTAACTAACTCTCATGCCTAATAAACCCATCTTTTGACTATTCTCCAATGGAAAATGCACTTGGTGGATGGAGAAACGGGCAAAGAGCTAAAAATAGCCCTTTTACCCATTCTCTAGCCGCCGACGTTGGTCAACTGTCATCTGACGCCGGCGGGATCACCGACGTCAGTTACATAACTCAAGCTCTAACATTGATCTTCCCCCTGGACCCTTTAACATTGATGTGCACACTCTGAGACCAAGCATCAAAAATTGACTATCACTCTCTTGGCTACCAAAGCTCTGCACAAGTCACTCCAGGCATTGGATTGAAACACTGTATGAGGACCTCAACATCAGCCACAATTCTAACACCTCTGGTTCTTTACCCAATAGAGCTAAGTATTCTTCTGTATCATTTCAATATTTTAGAATACATTGGTAATTAGTTTCCATTTGGTATTTCTAAGAACTATTGAGAAACCTGACTTCTTCCGTGGAGAGGCTGAAAAGCCTTCCTCTAATTCTTACCCTCTTCTCACACCTACCCTCTATCTTTTCCCTTCCTCAGACCCTATTCACTTTCCTGCAACCCTACACAAACCTTTAAACTCCCAGACTCCTCTATCAACCATAGACATAAACCTGAAACCCGTCCAAGGCCCACTGCCCCTACCAACATCGGCGGCCTAACCAACATTGGCATCATTGACCCAACTGACCTCGGTAGTACTATCGACATTGGCGACTATGACAGACTGACTACAAAGAATAGGTACGTGTTATCTAATTTCTCTTTCTTAGTCTTTCATTATTTCTTTTTATACAACACTCTTTTCATTAAATAGTGGACTGTCATCCCTTACAGAGCTTTACGCTTTTGGGACTGAGCGCATAGCTTGGTAGTCCATTGTATCGTCCTCTAACATTCTCTTTATCTGAGTTTATTTCTTTCTACAGGTGTTTCCTCCATAGCCAAAGAGGAGCTCCCACAAATGCTTGGATACGGTGTGAAACTTAATATGGGTATCAATCAAACCCCTAACCTTTAACCTTAGTTTCTTCCTTCTTTGAAAGCAATTAGCAAAAACTTAGAGAAACATTCTGGCACACCTAGTGGGACCCCTGGAGTTTTCCTTGGGTTCATTCTTCTTCTTTTGAAAAGGTAAATTTTCATATAGATGCATTAGATTCTCTTCTTGCATCCCCTCTTTTCTTTCTTTTTTTTTCAAAAAGAAACCATTAGTGGAAGTTAAAAAGAACATCTTTATTTTTCTTCTTGTCACTTCTTGCCTGCATCATAGAGTAGGGAAAATTCATACTCTTTACCTCTTCTCCAATTGTTTGCATGTGAAACAACATATTTCAATTTGGGTTAAAAAACTACTGCATTTCATTCTTGCTTGAATGCATATTTAGCCCAATTAGTAATTAAATCATTATGAATAAATCGTAGTGCACAAATGTTACACAACCAAACCACAATCACAATCAAACATTTAAACTTACTTGAGACAAGGCCCATCTAGGATTTCATCACCTAGCGGATACCTTACCCCACTTGGCAATCCTACTTGGACTTCACTACCAAGAGGATGACCCACTTTGTTCTCTGGCAGAGTATAAACTATAGGCAAAGTATAAATTGGCTAAGCGGCCTAGCTCGACTCTGGGGTCATGAAGTGAAGGGAGCAAGCCCCAGCACTAGGCCACATACTGGACCTAACATAGATTTTTTAGCACCAAAACACAACCTAAAACCAACCATAGACTTCCTCTCTAGGACCCGTTCTACAAGCCCAACTTCCAACATATTCTTTTAAGGCATAAGCCACCACGAATCTAAAATTTATTCCTAGGAATATAACATTTTAGAGGTTGCTTGCCTAATCATCTATTCTACTATTTTTATCTGATTGTTTGAGTTGGTAAGGTCATATCATTATGAGACCAAAAACTCAGAATTTCTCCTTCTTTCAAAAACCATTAGTTTTTTGTGTTTTTGGAATTACACAAAAATTGACATCAATTTTTCAACCGACGTCGGCAACTCATCTTCACTGACATCAATTTTTCCACTGATGTCGGCAACATTTTCTAGCTAATATCAGTTAAACAACTGACATCGGTCACTGTCAATAAAAATTCTTTCCAAACAGCAAGCTTAAAACCCAAATTTCTTGCTATTTAACACAAATTCTAGTTTTCTAAAACTAAAACACATAGTTTCTGGAACCTGAACCCCTTTCGCCTTGGATGGTTTTGACACGCAGTCAAGCCAAATCCCTTATTGACCATGTAAGTCAATAACCACTCCCACCTTCACCCTTCGTACCAAGTCACCTAATGGAGTATACTTCAAATACTTAGCATACTCCTATCCAACTTACCCCTGATCAACCTCCTATTTTTATTGAAGGGGATCAAGCCTTTGAGAGATTCCTTGACCACAACGTCAAGGCTCTCCAACATTATCTCACTAGAAGCCAAACCCAAGATCATTCAGGTAACCCTATTTATGGGATGCTAACTTCTCTTGTTGAAGCGGCAATGATATCAACAACATCTGCTACCCAACCCATGGTCACTTAGGCCATTGCCTTGACCAGTAACCCAACCATGGCCAATGTTCAAGATTTGGCTTCCCCTTCTATTTCTGGACCTACCTCCATCAGGGTTTTTGTACCCCCTTAACCACAAACAATTCAACCAAGTTCAACACCTTTCCAGAACTTGATTGTCTCTATCCCACCCACTCTTGCGCCCATAAATACAAGAGTGACCACCTACCCTTTAACTAGTGTCACCACTATTCAACCACCCTTGGTGACATCTAGTCAAATTGTGCCCTCCAACTTCATGGCACAAGCCCCCATGGCCTCAACATCAGTCCCTATGACAAACTATCAATATGTTACACCTATACAAATGCAACCAAGTACATCATACACCCTCCCAATGCCTTCCAGGTACCCTATAACTTAGGGGGTGCCCCTCCTACCAATCCATCAACTGATCTAATTAAGATGCTGATGGATAAGATGTCCAACCTTGAGACATCTATTTCAGGTTCAAGGAGTGTTCTTTCATACGAACAAATCTGTAATGAACCTATTCACCCTTCGGTGCCTATTATGCCATACCCTAACCAGTGGGAACTCCAAAAATTTACTCACTTTCAGAGTAAAGAGAACCCACAACAACATCTACAAGCGTTTAGACACGCTTGCTACCTCATAGCACACGATGATGCATTATTACTTCACACATTCCCCATGTCACTTTTTGGCACCGCCCTTGACTGGTATAGCTCCATTACCAGTCATTCTCTCTTTACCTTGACTCAACTAGCCCAGCTATTCCTTGACCACTTCTCGATCAACATCACCAAGAAGGTCTCCATCACAGACCTATATTCTATTAGACAATTTGATGATGAATCAATAGCTGACTTCGTTGCCTGTTGGAGAGGTTTGATCAACCAACTCTCCTTTTCACTAAGTCAATCTAAGCTCATTAATCTCTTTTCAAGAGCATGTGCCAAGCACATCTCATCTACTTTGCGGGTTCAAAAATTTTGCACATTTAATGAAGCTTTCACTATGGCCCAAAAGCTTGAACTCCATGTAGTTGAAGAAGATAGGGTCAAATTGCATAGCAAAAATACCAACACAAAATCCAATGACCCTTCTTCTTCCAAACCTTCTTATTCCCACTCCAAGTCTAAGGGATCGGTAAACACTATGGTCCTTAGATCATCATCTTCCACCACAACTAACCAATCTGAGCCCTCTATATCACAAAACATTACAAGATAATTCCAACAATGGTATGTACAGTGTCAATACACTCCAATAGGAGAATCATACACTTTTGTATTGGATAAACTAGTGAAGCAGGGAGTCCTCAACCTCTCTCAAATCTAACCAATCCAATTTGACCCCTCACGAGCCATCCCTACATGTTATAGGGAAAATGACTTTTGTAACTATCATCGTGTCAAGGGTCATGACATGGACAATTACAAAACCTTAAAAAACATTGTTCAAGACATGTTAGACAAAGGTGAACTTGTTTTGGATAACCCAAATGTGTTGGCCAACCAAAACATGGATGTCTTTAGGCAACCATTTCCTAACCATCCCCCAAGTTAGAACAATGTTTAGACCATGGCTGATGACCCTCAGGAACATAACATATGCACAATCGACATGGTCTCTCCTGTCATTCTAATCAACCTCTCCCACAATCTAAAGAGGTTAATCAACCCATTTTTCCACCACAGGTAGAAGAGCCTATTTTACCCATACCATCCCCACGCAACGAAGAGCTACCTTTGCCTTGTCCTCTTCCTCGTGTGGATGAACCCATTTCACCTATATCACCCCCACAACATCAAACACCTCCTCTACCCATTCTTTTACCTCATGAGGATCCTGTATTACCTGTTCCTCTTGCCCCCACTTTCCCTCTTCTTCTGCCATTAGAAGAAGTTATCATTTATACCGCACGCTCGCATGTAGAAGGGGTCATAATCCCTCTACTTCACCGATGGAGGATAGTCCTCCATCCATCCCTCTTTCACATGTAGGAGAGTTTACTTTGACCTCTCCCATTTTGGAGGATGCCTTGATAGTACCAACGCTGATGGCCCCACCCTCATCCTTCTTATCACCAATGGAGGATCATACTTTCCACACTCTTAGACCACACATGGAAGGCATGATCATCCCTACGCTCTATCTGCTTGAAGAGCCAAATTCTCCAATCCCTTCTCCATCAAGAGAGGAACTCACCACCTCACCCACTTCAGCTGAGGAAGATCTGGTGATGGTTCTCTCTCACCTTTGGCCCATAATCACTGCATCTAATACATTCTCACTCTCACAATCACTCAAATCTTCCAAAGGACCGACTGTAAGGCCTTGCACAACATCACCTAAACCCTTTTCTTGATTGGTATAAAACTTAGGATTTTTCCATTCTAGGAACCTAAAACATGAGGCATTATGGGAGTGACTTAAGGCTCCTTATCTTACACATCCCACTTCATCTCGTACTACCGACCCTTCCATGACAAATTACCCCAAAGTCTCTAACGAGGATCGGGCTTCCACTTCCAAATCTTCAGAAGCTCAACCTTCCACATCTAAACCTAAACCCTCACAGGCATCCACCATGCTAAAATGGGTTAAATTTCTTGGTGTTCACCCTCTATCAAACCTCACTCACCCACAAGTGAAGGTATATTTTAACCTTGCCCCACATAGTAGTGGTCCTCACACCAAACCAAAGAGGTTGTTAAACCACGTCGGTCTACTCCTCCCCTAACCAAAAAGGTAGTACAAAAAACTCCCCCACTTTCACCATTGCCCTCTATCTTGGGTCCACATCCTTCCACTTTAACAAGAGTGCTCCCAATTCCAACACCTCACAAAAACAAACTGCCTCCATTACTCCATTTACTTGTCAAAAACATACCTCCTCCAAGAAATCCAACACCTCTCACCAAGAAAGTTCCATCTAAGCATGTGGCCACACCACCAACCAAAAAGGTGGTATGAAAAACTCCTCCTACAACTCCTAAACAGAAGTTGTCAACCCCTACTGCAACAACATGCATAGACCCATTAGTGGGTTCCTATGGTTTGTTGTTATGCCATTTGTTGTAGTCTTCTAGCATCATTCTCCCACCCATTAGGCCATACCAACCTCTCAGATCAAAACCATCTTGGTTTGATGACACTCAAATTTGTGCATATCATCACACACCTAGGCATGATACTGAGCGTTGTTGCACTCTTAAGGTTGTCATTCACCAATACATGAAAAAGGACACCCTTCTCATTAAGGATTCTCATGACCACCTTTTTGAAAAACTACCAACATCATCCCATGCCTCCCAAACCTCATCACTTAAATCAGGATCGCAATGCGAGATTATGGTCCCCCTACCACCTTCTCCCCCTTTATTTGAAATCAACACCATTAATGTGGCCACCAGTTCCCAAACCATAAAGGATAAAGGAAAAGAGAAGGTTTCTATCCCTTGGACATATCCATTTGTCAAGCCCTCTCCACCACCAAAACCCAAGATTACTATCTTGGGCACATCTCTACCAACATCTTCAGAGGCAATTCATGACTCCATGGTGAAACAACTTCACCACACCCCTATGAAGATGTCTTTATATGACCTAATATAAAGCTCTCCGCAACATCGCCAAACCTTGATCAAAGTTTTACAAGTAGTGGAGGTCCAACCTAAAGACCCCCAACCACTGGCTGCTTTGGTCAAATCATTACCAACCATTGCCTACATCACCTTTAGTAATTCTGAGATTTTAGACTACAACCTGGAAGATCAGGATCCCACCCTCTAAAACTAAGCCTATCATCCAAAAGCTTTTCTAGATGCATCCTTGCATCACACTCCTTATTAAAGAGGAGCTTCAACATCTTCTCTCTGTCTCATCTATCCAACCCATTGATTATCTACAATGGGTGTCAAACATTGTCCCTATCACAAAAGCAACTAGGGGAATTTGAATTTATATTGACCATCGCGACCTCAACCTAGCTTGCCCAAAGGATGACTTTCATTTGTCAAGCATTGATCAAAGTGTGCCTATAACAAAAATATGAAAGAGTGAGATTTGAAAATTGGAGATCTCATCCTTAAAGAAAACCAACACATGACCAATATGGAAAGAAGCAAACAAGGCAAGTTTGCTCCTAATTGGCTTGGACCTTACATAATAATGCACAAGTATGGATCAGGACTTATCATCTGTCTTCTCTCAAAGGCCAGCCAGAACTTGAGCCCCTTAATGCCTTGCATCTATGACCATTCTACTGTTAACCAAGTAATCATTCACTTGATGTTTAACTTGAGCTCATCCCTTGAGCAATCCTTGTCATCGTCATTCCTATTCCTTTCAACCCTTTTTCCCTACAACAATTAGTTAACCCTTTTTTAAGCATTTATGCTTTGTCCTAATAAAAAGGGAAACCCCTAAACCTCTATAGTCTAGTCCATGACTAAAAATTTAGTATATATATATATAACTGGGATGCCTAACAAAATATTCAAAAGGTCATAAACTACCAATGTAGACTACTCCCTTGAAGGATAGCTACATTATTTCTATAATTAATAGACTGCTCCCTTAAAGGACAGCTATTCAAAGACATCTAAACATACAAAGCAAAATATAGACCACTCCCTCAAAGAATGGCTATGCCCAAATTTTGATACATAAATAGCACCCTCTCAGAAGCTTCTCACATCAATATGCGTCAACATGACCACAAAACAAAACATCCCCAAGTAGACTTCCTGCATTGATCAGTCTACCAAAAAAAAATTTGATTGACAAACTATTAAGTCATGGACTTGCCTATAGTCATTCTTAGGGTCATGCATAAAAGGGGCAAAGTTATCCCTACTAAAAATGGTTACGCTATCCTCACCTATCACATAATCACACCTATTACCCAAAAATACCCAAGGGATTTTGAGCTCACTTAACATCAAGTGATTAGAATACTTCTCTAACACAAACCAATGGTCACTGACATAATGCATGAACGGGGATTTTGTTTGCAACAACCCTATCTATGTTATCATTATGGTCCTTGTCAATGAAAGAGCAATGCACCTTTCACTTCTTACATACCTTCTTCATATACAACCAAACCAAACCAAACCAAACCAAACCAAGCCAAAACATTTTAACCATTAACATAACATCATGATTTATTTAATACAAATACCAATTTGTGTTATATAAATTATCATAGCCCATTCATACTAGTTTCTATGGAAAACAATACACATAGAAACTATCAAACAAACACAATTTATGTCAAGCATAAACCATCACCAATATGGAAACCTGCTGAAGCATAAATAAACTCATTTCATTTTTAGCACACACCATCACTAATATGGAAAATTGCTAAGGATGAAAAACCACATAACCTATGTTATAGCATACACCATCACACAATATGGAAAAGGCTATAACATCATCATACACTCATTTCATTTTTAGCATACACCATCACTAATATGGAAAATTGCTAAAGATGAAAAACTACATAACCTATGTTATAGCATACACCATCACACAATATGGAAAAGGCTGTAACATCATCATACACTCATTATTTCAAGCATGTACCATCAAACATATGGGAAATGCTAAAAACACTAACATGACCAAACCAACTATCAACCTCTTTGACTCTTCTTCCCTTTTGAGGAGAACTACATTGGCCTGAGGCCCTTAAAATAGGGGCTATGTAGGAAACACTCATTTGACATGAAGTCTTCTGAGGTTAGCTCGGCCATTCATTCATTCGTCTACCTAATGGACAAACCATATAACCTTTAACCATGACTTAACCTAGTCAAAACCAATCCATAACCTACTCTATTCTTCCCTTTTGGGGAGAACTACATTAGCCTGAGGCCCTTAAAATAGGGGCTATGTAGGCAGCACTCAATTGACATGGGGTCTTCTGAGGTTAGCTCGGCCATTCATTGGTTCATCTACCTAATGGACCAACTATCTAAACTAGCCTAAAATCATGACCAAACAACCAGCCTTGACACTATAGAAGTCACCTTAGACTTCTCATGGGGCACATTGGAGATCATATACATCTCCTTAACCACAACAAACAACACTTGAGATCACTTATATCTCAGCCTGACTCGACCAATGATCTTGGAGATCGTGACTATCTCCTCAGACCACGACCACTTTCGAGACAACTTTGCCTTGGTTGTTTTGATTACATATATGTTACCTCACGAATAGTTAGAAAATTATACGCACCCCACATTATGCCCCTCACACGTATTGTTAGATCGCGACTAAGTTGATCCCCAATATGTGTGACATTTTCATATTTTCTAGGAGCACTTCTTGGCCTGGATACTTGGAACACAACAACCATTGGAGTTATAGCTTTGATCGATTAACCCAATCAGCTACCACTAATAAGCTAGGGACCGATTACTTTGATTTTAGTCCTCCTCAACCATTAGAGCTACATCTTTGATCATTTAACCCAATCATCTATCACTAATAAGCTAGGGACCAATTACTTCACTTTTAGTGCTCCTTGACCTTACCTGTGACAATTTGACCTACCTATCATGTGAAGTGGTATACACATAATCTCAACTATTGTAGTGTTCACACTCCAACTTCACCATACCTATCCACTACCTATCAAATCGGCACTCAATTTTAGGTTCCCTTCTCTCAATTACCACTTTGAGGGGGAATACCTTATCCCATACCTAGGGCAACCTACACCTATTTCTGTCTTGCAGTCTGTCAAAACAAACCACAAGACAAAAAGGGGCAAATGTAGACACCAATATTGTGTCGACCCCCCTTGGTCCTCTTCTAAAACACTTACACACCTTATTAATTTAAAATAAATTACTTATTTTAAATTAATGACCTCATCTAGACACCTCACCTTAGACACCTCACCCTAAGACCTCTTCTTACTCTATGACTCAGCTTAAGACTAGGTCATCTAAATCCTAACTACCCATGACCTATTCTCACTCCATCCTAACCTCTTAACTAACTCTCATGCCTAATAAACATGTCTTTTGACCATTCTCCAATGGCAAATGCACTTGGTAGATGGAGAAATGGGCAAAGAGCTAAAAATAGCCCTTTTACCCATTCTCTAGCCACTGACATCAATTAATTGTCAGCCGACGCTGGTGGGATCACCAACATCAGTTACATAATTTGAGCTCTAACATTGAGCTTCCCCCCAGACTCTTTGACATCAACGTGCACACTCTGAGACCAAGCATCAAAATTCAACTATCACTCTCCTAGCTACCGAAGCTCTGCACAAGTCACTCCAGGCATTGGATTGAAACACTGTATGAGGACCTCGACATCAGCCATAATTCTGACACCTCTGGTTCTTTACCTAATAGAGCTAAGTATTCTTCTATCTCATTTCAATATTTTAGAATACATTGGTAATTAGTTTCCATTTGGTATTTCTAAGAACTATTTAGAAAACTGACTTCTTCCATGGAGAGGCTGAAAAGCCTTCCTCTTATTCTTACCCTCTTCTCACACCTACCCTCTACCTTTGCCCTTCCTCAGACCCTATTCACTTTCCTACAACCCTACACAAACCTTTAAACTCCTAGACTCCTTTATCAACCATAGACATAAACCTAAAACCCGTCTAAGGCCCACTGCCCCTACCAACATCGGTGACCTAACCGACGTCGGCATCATTGACCCAACTAACCTCGATAGTACTATCGATGTCAGTGACTGTGATAGACTAACTGCAGAGAATAGGTACATGTTATCTACTTTCTCTTTCTTAGTCTTTCATTATTTCTTTTTATACACAACTCTTTTCATTAAATAGTGGACTGTCATCCCTTACAAAGCTTTACGCTTTCGAGACCGAGCGCATAACTTGGCAGTCCACCATATCCTCCTCTAACATTCTCTTTGTTTGAGTTTCTTTCTTTCTACAGGTGTTTCCTCCACAGCCAAAGAGGAGCTCCCAAAAATGCTTGGATATGGTGTGCAACTTAATCCGGGTATCAATCAAACCCCTAACCTTTAACCTTAGTTTTTTCCTTCTTTGAAAGTAATTAGCAAAAACTTAGAGAAACAATACAGATGCTGAGGAGGTAAGATATAAACCATTATAACCTTGAAATTATCCATGTAAAGTGGTTTTACACATGGACCAACATGAAAACAAATACATATGGGTTATAAACTAAACAAGGTGGTCCAAACCTATAAGTCTGCACTCAAGCTATAATAGGCCTAATCTATGCCTATTGCCTAAAGGGGGTACTTTGAATTTATAACAATAGATAAGAATTATAATTCATTAGAACATGTTCATATAGAGGTATTACGTGTGTTATAACCCTTACTTTTTAGGTAAAGTCATATATAATCCATTTCTTGGTTTAAGGTCATAACAAGAAGAAAGGATCTTGAGAAGGCAAGTTTGAGAGATCAAAATACAATGGAGACTTTACATGGGAACTCAAGGAGATATTAGGTGTTTAATATGGTCCCAAATAGTGTTCTAAAGTAGTTTTTTCAAGGTTACAATGTCACAACTTTATAAACAAACCTTAAGGGTGAAAACTACTCTAAACCCTCTAACATCCTTGCTAAGGACCCCATTGTAAAGATGAAGAAAGAATGGAATATAAATGAGATATAATGAGCATCAAAGTTATTTTATCTTGTAGAGGACTCTCTATGGCCCCTTCCCATCATATTAAGTTATACCCTAATTGTATGGATATGGTGGAAAATGGATTTTTTTTTATAGTTTTATGTGTTTTATAGGTATGGAAGGGTTACAAAATATGAAAACCACTTTTGAAGTTAGTATGGGACATAATATAATGTATCACTCTCATTTATTACTTCATAAAATCTCAAAAGTGCATCTGCTATCATCTTCATCTCAGCTAGTCCAAATTGGCACAATGAACAAGAATGACCACCAAGTGAGAAGGTGAAAATTCCAAGTGGGAGGCATTTTAAGGTTTGAATAATGAATATAAGTCCATGAGATATCTTTATAAGTTTAATAAAATCTTGTATGTATTAGATTGGAAAAATAAAGACCTCTTTGGTGCTAACTGTGAAGGGTGAGTGAAAGGAGGGTGATCATGACTGTAGGCAGTGATAACTCATGTCTAGAATAATGTCAGTGAATAAGGACACAACCAATACATGTTGGGGATTATTTTGGAGTACTCAAATAAATCAAAATGATGAAGGCAATTTTTTATACAAGCAAATGAAGAGTCTTATGCCACATTTCAAGAGTTTCATGTTTTGAGGGACATTTTTCCTAGTAGACCTTGCATGTTCTATTCCATATTACTTTATCCTTCATATGTAACTCCCTCTCTCATCTTTATAAGTGTTTTAGTGATACTTGGATTTGATTCTCTTTTCTCCTCTCTTAAATTCTATAAGTAGTAGTCATTTTGGCTCTTATAGACTAATTTCACTCAATGTATGGCAAAGCCTTGCTGGATTAATGTTGTAATTTTACTTTTAACAATAAAATAAATATGGTT
This sequence comes from Torreya grandis, assembly GCA_037957365.1. NCBI lineage: Eukaryota > Viridiplantae > Streptophyta > Pinopsida > Cupressales > Taxaceae > Torreya > Torreya grandis. The sequence continues at coordinate 2,980,108 of JARHVA010001423.1, read as the reverse complement.
TTGAGTTAATTAACATTTTTATAAGTGTGAAAAGTGATGTATGGTGATTTTGAGTGATAATCTTCTATCCTTGATTCTCCTTATCCTTTCATGTTTATGTAACAGTTCCTATTTTAATAGTTTATATAGAGTGTAGATAGTGTGTTAGGCTCCTTTAAAGTGTAAAATTATCCTCTGAGTGTGAAATATTCCCTCTGGTTCACTTACCTTGAGTTGTCTTATTCATATCACCTCTATATTGAAACACTTATGTTAGAATCTCTTAGGACTTTGAAGCTGGTTTGTAGGTCTTATTTCTTTGTGAAAGAAGTATGATGGTCTTATGTAAATAATTTGTGTATGACCCCCTTAGACTAGTTTTATCTCATGTAAACTTATACCCCTTTTCCCACAAGTAAATAATTATTTTAGTGATAAGATATTTAAGGCAAATGTAGGGAGCTAGCCCTTAAACCAAGAGGTCTACTTCTACTATAGGTAAACCCATATACCTAGAAGTATTCCCATGTTTCCAAAATATTGAGGAGGTTTAAACACCATCCTCTAGGGTGAAATATTTGGTGACAAAAAACCTAAACCATAAACCCTAAACCCTAAATCCAAAAACCTAAACCCTAACCCTCAAAACCTTAAAACCTATAACCTAAAAACCCTATACCCCAAACCTAAAACTTCAAACTCCAACCCCTAACCACAAACCATAACTCAAAAGACCAAACAACAAAATAATTAAACCCAAAACACTAAGACTCCAAGAGATTAAAATCCTTAAACCTATAAACCCTAAAATATTAAATCATATATCATAAAGACATAAAATCATAAACTCTAAAACATAAAACCTAAACCTAACATTAAAATCATAAAACATAAAAACTATAAAATCTTAACCCTAAAACTATAAACATAAAATTTAAATCTGTACCCCATAAAATATAAACCCAAACCTCAAACTACCAAACATCCAAACCTAAAAATGGTAAAACCCAACTCCCAAACTCTAAATCTCAAACCTAACATTCAAAACCCAAAACCACAAAACCCCAAGCCTTAAACCCAAAAATAGAAAACCCTAAATGCTAAACCTAAAACTCCAACACCATAAACATTAAAACCCCAAAAACCTAAAACACCCAAGTCTAAAACACTAAATCCTAAATCCTAATCCCTAAAACCCATAAAACCTAAACCCAAAACCTTAAAACCTAAAAAAACCAAACTTCCAAACCCTAAAGCTTAAAACCCAAACTCCAAGCACCAAAACCTAAACCCTAGACCCAAAAATTGAAACCCTAAACCCTAAAACCCTAAACTAAAACCCCTAAAAATAAAGCCAAAACCCCAAAATCATAAATCATAAACTCCTAAAGTCACTAACCCATAACCCTAAATCCTATAAACCCTAAATCATCAAAACACTAAACCTTATTTAACCTTTTTTTAAATTAAGATGACTTAACTAATCTGGTATTAAATTATTGAAATAAAAATGTTGATATGTATTGATATAATATTAAAATACAATAAACCATAGTAAACTACATAATTTATAGATATCATGTACTTTATAATAATAATATATTTGACTAGGGTTAGAGAGTGTCCTTTGAAATATAAATAAATTTCACTGTGTAAACTGTCTATAAATGCAAACTATATAGAATGACCTGCAAACCTAGTCATGTTATAAAATTATTATTTGTAGTTTGTTGGGTATAGTTCATAAGAGGTGGACAATGGTGTATCGTGGCCTTGTCTACTTGTTATGGCCACATCCTAGTTGACTATATTCATAATTTATTGATTTTGACATGTGTGAGAGTTTCTAAATGTTGATTCTTGATATTTGTGTGTTAATATATCATACAAAAGACCTATAAATATCAAGCCCTAATCCTACACACACACACACACACAGATATATATATATATATATATATATATATATATATATATATATATATATGATAAAAAATGGAGTAAAAATGGATTATTAAGGATAGTCAAGTTGGCCTTATAAACCCATTGTGACTAAGTGTTACATACATAGCCCAAATGGGCCTTAAGCCAACATATTTATCCCTCATAGAGTGATTGTGTTGTCTCTGATTATGTAATTAGAATGGCTTTACCTAGAGGATTGATTGAAATTATTGAAAATAGATTCCTTTGACACATAATAAATAATATTTAGACTTGGATATTGACTGCTATAATGTTTTAGAGTTTAAATAAGAATAAATAGTGCTCTTTTACTTGGTGTGCAATATTTTTGCTAAAGAAACTCAATGGGGCCATAATGAGTAGCCTTGATGTGCCTTTATAGGAAAATATTTGTAATAATTGTGTTATAAATATATTTAAAAGATGTGCATGAGATCTATTTTATGATATCTCAATTTGAAAAATTGATCATTGGAGCATAGGAGGTAAGGCTGCACTAGGGAACAAGGTCACAATGATTCCTTATTCATTTAGTGTAGACTTGTTCTATAAGACTAAAGATAGGGGAGAGTTTTGAAAAGATAATATGAGATTATTAAGGATGGATACAAATTAAATAGGGATGTTTGTATTATATTTTTATTTCTTAAAATATAGGGAAGGACTCTTATAGATTGCTAGTTAGAGAAATGGAAATAGACAAAATAAGGGTAAGGATGTCAAAAATAAAACTTGTCAAGCATTTACTAATATTTTTTTGTGTTTACATTTTCCCCCAATTTATTATAGTGATGTATGAAGTAAAATTACTATATTAAAGTATATTTGAATTGGTGTGTATATACACACTTTGTCTTTGATGCAAAGGTTGATTGTGCAAGATACCTTAATGTAAGGATCTTGAAAAAGTGCCACTAAAATTAATATTTTCTCATATTGAAAATTGAAATTTACAAAAAATGTATTTTTAATTTGAGAAGAGAGAAAGGAGAGAAAATTTCCTTGTAAATTGGAGTTGGTAAAGAACATGCCCCTTGTTGGTACATTTGGGGAAGTGTTGACCTATGGTGAATTAAGAGTGATCATGTCTTAATTTGAAAACCATTGAATGCTCTTGAGTTGGAATGATTACATGTTCCAATTATTATTTGACTTTATAGAGTAATTTGTAAAATATTTGAAGGGATGGAACCAAAAATTATGGCCTACCACATAAAAAATTCAACCATAGATGTGGAGTGTCACTAAACTCTAACATGGCCCACTTGTAACTGATATGAATCATACCCTTGAAGATGGATCTAGATTCTATTTGAAACTTTATAACTTGAAACTTGAATTTTTTTAAATTTACTTAGTATAAACATGAACACAAATGAATATCATACTTCCTGTATCTGTACTATATTAAAATTCTATTTAAGTTGTAATTTAAATTTTGCATTTTGAAATTTTTGAATTTTGCCACTTTGAAGCTTTTGCAACTTTGAAACTTTTTGAAACTATAATTATGAGTTCACATTCATGAAACATTCCCCATATAATATGAAATTTTTTGCATCTTATTACCAATTAAAAACTTTGTATTTCCATAAATGTGATTTTTTTCTCATGAAGCTCGAATGTTCTAATCAAGCCCATTGTGATGCCCCCATTTTAAGATGAGAGATGTAGCATGAAATTAACTTATATTAGAATAAATCATATGTGAAATATATATCACTTTGAATATTTATATTTGATTACATTCATAGTATTAAATATAACATTGAATTGTCATATGAAACATGTGTTAGTTGAAGCATAAAATAAATGTATGCATGATATACATCATGGAAATAGAGTAAAGACATAGTATATATGTGATACATGACATGAATCATGGAACCATAATAAAGTATATATAATTCATGATATGAATCCTAACATCATAGTAATAAGCAACAATAATTGAAGGAATGATATACAATTTGTCATGTAATTTGCATAATACATCAAGCATAAGGCCTAAGAGGCCACATATGAAGGATGACATGTAAACTTTGCATAAAACACAAGGCCAAGGGCCACACATAAATGAAATAATGATTTCATACAATTGATAATTTGAAAAAATAAGGCCAAGGTCCATATACATGATAAGAAAGTGAGTTTAATCTAGCATGTACTAAAATAAGAATGTATATCAAAGTCTGTAATATGTGAGACTATTTTAGCTCCCTCATATGTTTGAATTTGAATGTTATCAAGTATCATATTTCATTTAATATATGTTAAAAATATGAGTCATTAAAAAATAAGTTGTGAATAGATACAACCTATAAAAGCATTCATGGATAGCAAATAGATTCCCCCAAATTAGTAAGGTTGTTGGGTAATAAGGGAAGCCTAACATCAAATAATCATGTGAAAGTGTGCTATGTATCATACTCAAGTACCTTGTAAGAAGCATTATGTATTTAAATATGTAATATGTTATTTTCTTAACATAGAATAAACAACAAATGAAAATAAATAAGTTATTAACATTTGAAAATGACTTTAGGTACTGATTTTAATATTTTAAAATTTTATTTTTATTTTTTATTTTTTTGGAAAATATGCATCTTTTTGGATTTTTGGAATATATGCAATTTTTATTTTTAATTGTTTGTTATAATTTTTGATAAAATTTGAATCCTACAAATGGATTAACAAAAATTATTGATCTAAGTATAATAATGATGTGCATGCATGATATTCAAAGGATTATTAATAGGCTTCCCTTTGAGTGTGGTTAGTTGATAAGCTCATGCACCCAGTCTTTCAGTGATTATAAATGGACCCAAAACTTTTGGTTTTAATTTTTATTTGTTCTCTATATCAGCATTAGTATTATTTTAATTTTATTTATGAACAATATCACTGATTTGAAATTCAAGATCATAAATTTTCTTTTCATTTACTTGTTTAACATTGGCTTGATATACTTTTAAATGTTCAAGAGATTGTATGCATTTTTTATCAAGAATTTTAAATTCATGTAGGCATTTTTCCTAATACTTGTTATCTTTAATTATGTCTTTTAATGATACCCATAAAGAGGGTACTCTAATATTAAAAGGGAGTATAACTTATATTCTATAAATAAGTGAGTAGGGTATAGCCTTTTTTGGTGTATGAAAACTTGTGTGATATACCCAAAAAGTATAAATGATTTGATTATGACAATATATCATGTGCTTAGAAATAGTCTTAGTTAATATTTTATTGATTATTTTATTAGTTGCCTCTACTTGATCATTTCTATTTGGATAGTATGGGGATGAACAAAACTGAAATTTGGATGTTTCTATGATATTTTCAATGTGTACAAGATAGTAAAGGCTCTCTTATATATTGTGAGTTAGTGAAATGGTGAATATACCAAGTAAGGTTAAGGATGTTAGGAATAAACATTTTCAAGAATTTAATGATTAATTTTATGCATCTACAAACCCCTAACCCTAAACCACTAAAATAATTAAATCTTAAACCCTAAACCCAAAAAAACTATACCCTCAACCTTAAACATTAGAACCATTAACCATAAAACCCTAAATTATAAAACCCTAAAACCCTAAACCCTAAAACTCAAAATCCCTTAGTAAAATCCTAAGCCATAAAACCTAAAACCCTAAACCATAAAACCCTAAACTCAACCCCAAAACCTAAACTACAAAACCCTACCTTTAAAACCCAAAAATTTTAAACCCAACCCATAAAAATTGAAACCCCTAAACCCATAACCATTAATAAATAAAACCCAACCCCTAAACCTTGAATACTAACCCCTAAATCTCATCCCCCAAAACCTTAAATCCAAAACCCTAAACACTTAACTTCAAACTCCTTAAACCCTTAAACCCCTAACCTTAAACTCTAAAGCCTTAACCCTAAACCCATAAACCATAACCCCTAAACCCAAACCCTAAAAAACCAAACCCCAAAACCTTAAACAAACCTAAAACCCCAACCCCTAACCTAAAACCCATAACCCCTAACCCCAGAACCCTACCCTAAACCCAAACCCCAAACCCTTAAACTAAAAAACCAAAAACTAAGACCCCTAAACCCTACCATATTCTTCAAACCCCTAAACTTTAAATATTAAACATTAAAATCATAAAACTTAACTAGTAAACCCAAAATCCTTAACCCTTAAAAATTTAACCCCAAACCCTTAAACTTTAACCAAAAAACATAAAACCTAAAAACCAAACCCAAAACCCCTAAATCCATAGACCCTTAAACCCTATAACCATAAAAACCTAAACCCTAAATCCCTTTTACCCTTTAACCCTTTACCATAAATCTTAAAACCATTAAACCATAAGACCCTAAAATGCTAAAACCTTAAACCCTAAACCTCTAAACTTGTAAATCCATGAACCCTAAACCCTTGAACCCAAAATGCATAACCCAAAAAAAACTAAAACCCATAAACCCTTAATCTTAAACCCTAAAAACCATGAAACATAAACCCTAAACCTTAATCCCTAAAACCCTGAATGTAAAACTTCAAAACCTAAAAACTAAACCCCAAAACACTTAAAACAAAAAAACCCTAAACCTTAAAACCCTAAAGCCTAAAATTCTAAACCCTTAAACCCTAAATATATAAAATATAAACCCTAAAACCCATACACTACACCCCAAACTCAAAATTTTGAAATAAAACATCAAGATGTGTTTATTCATCAATATCATTTGTGATGGGATGTAATTCATAGATTGAGACTCGATTTTTAATGATAGTATTAATCAAAAACTAACTAAATTGGAGTTAACTCAATAGTTTTACATTGATTATTACTTATTCTATTCCATTACATCCATGAATTCATGGCATGAACTCACAACTAATGTAACATTCACCTCCACAATAGCCATCTATGAGTATTATTCCTAGTTAGTTATATAATAAATTAATAAACATATTAGGAGGCTGAATGATGTTTTCACAATGATGATAGTAAGGAAACTATAATATAACACTCCAATGAGAATTTATCCTAAATTTATTTTTCTGGTTATGCAATATAATAACTATTTACTATAGTTCCCCATATTTATATATATCAAGATTGGTGGGTTTGTTGGCATTCCTTACATACTACCATGATTTGCCAATGAGAAAATGGTCTTTATTGAGGTATGTTGATAAATGGGAGATGTTAATGGGAAATATGAAGAGAAAAATAAAGTCATAATCCCATTTCAAATATGTTAGGGCTATTACATCTACATGATTTCAACCGATGCATAAAAGATTAAAATAACTTTGTCTAGTATCACTATGCATTTATAATTAAAGAAACCTAATTTTGATAACAAGGGCTTTTTTTAATCTAATTTGAAGCTTGGATAAAGTTATCACCACATTCCACAAATTGAATACTACTAAGAGGACTACAAAAATGACTTTGAGGTAATAAAAAGAGACTAAATGAGAAATAATTTAGATCAGTTAAAGTCATACATGTTGGAATTGGTTGCTCAAGGAATTGTAAATGATGGGAGTGATTTGTTTATTCATACATTTGAAAAAATAATTTAATTTATTTCACTACCAAAAATCAAATATGCAATCAAAGAGCTAGCATACATTGGGGAACAAACCAAATTTGTTTCACAAAGGTCTAGAACATGGTTTATGAGGAAAGTTTATGAACATATAGTGGGAGGATTCAACATCAAACCATCGATAGGAAAAATAAATTTAGTATATGAAAGTGATGATGAAGACCCAAATAAAAATTAATTACCTAAGAAAACTTGTGGTGACGATTCAAAATTAAAGAAGAAGCTATAAATTAAGATACTTTGATTCCATATCCTATACATATACACCCTCAAATTACTTCTCCACCTCATGTCTCTTATCTACCTCATATTCCCATTTCACCCCTAAATTAGGTTGTTGATCTAGGAGTTTCCATTTAATATCAACTCCCACCATCAACAAAGTTACAAAAGAAATGGCTTTAAAAAAATGAACATGAGGAAATAATGACAATGGATAAATTATAAAAATGAAGAGAAAAATAAAGATTAGAAAAAGATAAAATAGAAAATAAAAATTAGAAGACTAAAATAAGGTAGTGTTGGAAGACACAACCTAAAAATTCAAAGCACAAAATAAGAATGTGGTAGAAGAAGCCACAAAATATTAGAGCAAGAAAATTAGAAGGTAGCAATAGACACTACCACAAAGTTAGAGGAAGAACAAAGGAAAAATGTAATTTTGGACAAATGATGCAATTTAAGTGGATCTATATATGCTATAATAAACACCACAAGGCACCAATATTCATCTCAAAATATTATCACCAATATAGAAGCAACATTTTGGGACCATTTTCATAAAAGTGGAAATGTTTATTGGATCCAACAATGTATTGATTTGAAATAATTAATCCAAGATATCTCCCACGCAAGGTCACAAGATGATGTTGACCCCAAATAGCCATTAGAACAATTAATTTATGATAAAGTGTAAAATTTTATAAAACATTGATCACTCTTAGAGGAGATGAAATAAACCATCCAATAAAATGTGGTGGAATAATTTAAGTTTGAATAAAGCACACAACCACTACTAGATAACTCCTATAATCATCACAAAGTTAAGACATACATTGATTTTGTTCAAAAAGAAATCACATATGCTTATACTTATTTTAACTTTAATCTAGGATGGTTAATGATAACATAATCCAAATATAAATCTATGGATGCTTTGGAAGAATATTTAAATAAAGTAGTTGCACAATATGACATTATTAAGGACCCTACTAGAGTAATAATAAAATGAATGCTATATTTGGGTGATCAATTCCATGCCAAAAAGGATCAAAGGGCCCACATAATCTATATTATTTAGTAATATGGAGGGATAATCAATAAATTTATGGAAAAACTAGATCAAGTGGCCATAGAGATGGAGATTTTCTACAAATCAATTGATAGTAAGCCCCCACCAAATGACATTGTTGACCTAGTCAGAGAGAATATTTAGTTTGAATAAAAAACACAATGGGACAATGGAAACATCACCACATGGAATTATTTAGAGTATAATTAACTCACCAATCACCAATTTTTTTTACATCTAAGTATAAGTACATGATGCTTGGTAGAATTATGTGTTGGAATTTTAAATATATAACCAAACTAGAAATGTACATAATTATATCAAAAATCTAAAAAATTTAGAAGTCACTCATGGTATTATTTGTACTTCATGACATCTCATATAAATAATATAGATGTATAGACATGATGAATAGATGTGTCTATTGATGATTTGATTGTAGTTTGATATATGAATACTATGTTCTAAACTATCACATGTAACCACTTTGAGCATACCATTGAGAAATATATACATAATTTTGAATCTATATAATTATATGCATCATTTGTGTTATGTATCACTATGTTTAAATATTATATGTTAAGTCAATATAATCTAATAATTTCTATAGATGTAGATATAACTATTGAAGATGATTAAGAAAATAGTTGAATTTAGTGACTATAACTCTATAGGTAGATATGTGAATCATTTAAAATATAAAAGTAATAAAATCACATCAAACTAAGTAATACAAACTTTCATGTGGATCACTAATCAAATGGGCATCATAAATATGATAAGACAAAAGATAAATTTATACGTAGGGAATCATCAAGGTGGAAGGGATGGACAAGATATTTTTATGGTACATATAATTGCTAAGGATGTCCAAATCAACAAAAAAAACACATGCATGATCAATAATAAATATAACAATAAATATCATTCCATCACCCTGTTAATTAAAAACTACCAAAAAATATTACAAAATCTAGCAAGCAACTCTTTCCATTTCATAGATATTTCCAAGCACTAAAACTTTGTAGAAAATTTTCCAGTGCCATTTTCGACTAAGTGATCTATAGAAATGAAGAAAGAAAAAAATGGCCACCCCACGAGTTGTTGATCCTAGAACCTTCTCAATCCATTTAAAGGTAAACCATGTAACATATAAATCAATAGTCCTATATCTTGAATGATCATTTTTAAAATTATCAAATGATATTGTACACTTGGAATACATGTTCAAATGCATACATACAAATATGGCATAAATCAACCACACTTAGATGGAGAAAGACCTACTAGAATGCATGCATCTAGTGACAAAAAAATACTTCGGAGTGGAAACCCAAAGTAAAGCCCATTCCATATATAAATCTAGATGTCTGGGTAATATTTCTTTATTTCATACTAGTAGAAACCACAATCTATATTCTACTAAGAAACATGCATAATAGAATTTTATTCTTTGATCAATTTCATCAAATTACTACCTAGGACATTGAAATGGTAACCGAGTTGATGAACAAAGGAAACTACATAAATAAGTATGAAAATAATGGTTTTGCTAAAGGCACATATGCCATTATTTACTTAAAATCTAGTAAAAAATTGTGGCATATTAATAACCATTCATAATATCACCTACAGATACATAGTAAAATAAATTGCATGTAAAATCTATTTTACCAATAGGGAAGATGTTGTGAGCCCTAAGATAAAAATGGTGGCATTTGATATGATGTCAATGAATATAAATTAAAACCTTTACCAAGGCCTATTAGATAACTTAAAAGCCAAAATTTATAAGATCAAGAGAGGTAAGCAAGATTTATGTTATGAATCTCTATTACTTTTCTTAAAAAAATTATACACAAACACTCTCTTGAGCACAAATAAAAATATAAAATGGGACAAAGACAAAATTATAAGAAATAAAATAAAAAAACATTTAGATACCATAAGCATGAAACTCCAAATTGCCACTATTCTTGATTGGGTGGTTCAATCACAACAAACCCTTAGTGCATGGTATAGAATTTTCTTAAAATTATTACCAAATATAATAGAGTTTTACTTTATTTCCACCATTGACTTCCTCAACATATATTTGAGTAAACGAAACTTGTTTAGGGATTAATATGCCAGGGGATAGTGGCCTCTCCACTTATATAGTGGGATGTCCCCTTATTTCGTAGTGGAGGATAGTGGGATAGCCACATATTATTAAATAAAAATTATCTCTCACATTCATAATGCACTCTTAAAGTGAAAATATGAGGATAAGGAGATAAACTCAATCATTTTAATAATATTTTAGGGGTAATAGAAACTTGTGTTTCATTATAATTAGAGTGTTGTAATTTCTTGGCATTGAAACATATTTTGTAGTGGTCTTGGTCTCCTACATAGATCCTTAGATATGGTTATAATCCTAGTTGATAACCATGATATGATATCAAATAAAAATATATTTCTAAAAATACATTACTCAAAACTTCATGCCCACACTTCACTAGAAATTGCTCCCTGATTTAGTTGTATGGCCTCAACAACTTTTATCTTTTTTTAGATCTAGTTATTTGTAAAGGCCATACTTTTTTATTTGATCTTATCTTCATATTTAATCACCTCCATTGCAGTGGTAATATGCTTAGTTATCAAAACTTTATTTTTATCTCTAAGTAGGCTATATAATTTGTACTTTATGTTTTTTTTTTTAATCTCATATTTCTATAATGAGAGGGCCCTACTATGTTTGTTTTTTGCACAAATATGGCTATTTGATTGGCATTAGATGTATTAAAACTTTTGAAATTTTGAAATATGAGACTATTAGAATCCACTGTGAGTGGTTCTACTAAAAACATTGAACTTTACATTTGGCTTGCTCAACATTTGGATTTTTACCCTATAATTCTGCCATGGCTTGATTTTTTAGATGATGTGTTGTTTCACCTCCATTCTTATTTCACATGGTGATAAGATCACCATAAAACATTATATAGTTCACATGGTTTATTTTTATTGATGTTTGTTTGTCTGAGAATATCAGAACATTTGTTTGCTACCATAGTTATTTTTACTTGAAGTTGTCTTCTCTCCAAAGATTTATCTAGATTTATCAGATTTAACTCAATCTCTAGGATCTTTGGCAAATTTGTCTCCCTCCATGTGGTTTTATCCTCATCCATGACCCTTTCATCTCCTTCCTCATTATCTTTTGCTCCATATTTCATCACCATCCTTTCCATAGTGATGGTTCTATCCACAAACTCAAATACACATGGAACTCAACAAAGATTGTAAGGATTTGACTTGTTTGGCCAAAATTCCATAAACTTGGTAGTCATAACCCTAAAATTAATCTTTATTTATTTATTTATTTTTAAAAATATATCCATCTAAACTTTATATACATATTCTTATAGTGTAATGTTTGAGGAATTTCATCGCTATTATGGCTATCATGCCTTTTCTAAATCCCTTCTTCCAAGTGGTCAAGGGTTCAACTGCTCTCCATAATAAGGTGTCTTTAAAAAAAAAGGAGAGGTGTTTTTTTAAAAGAGGGGTTATTTATTTTTTGAAGGGAATTTTATAATTATATATGAATAATTAGGAGATAATTATTTTCTTATAGGAAATTTTCAAAGTGAGGATTTTTTTAAAGCTTTGTAATAGTAGTGGCAAGTTTGTGTAAAAAGGGGGTATTTTTTTCTTTGTCAAAAGACATCAAATTTGTAACAAAGGATCCAATTATTTATTCTAGGAGGGTTTTTTCTCCTTTCATTTAGATATTCTTCAACTCTACTCATCTACCTCATCTTTGACAATGGACACCCATGTCTTTGAGCCCCTCAATAGTTCTAACTACCATTTATAAAAACCAAAAATGTAACTATAAACATCCAATTCCTAACACCATCTGTGTTGAAATTGTCAATCTTACTCGAATTGAACTCAAATGCACATTTTAGGTCAAAATACATAAAATGCCCTAAATGGTTCAAACCTTTCACTTACAAGTGTTAGTTAAGGTCAAAGTATCCCTAAATAGGAAAATGCATTTTATGGGCCATCTAACTTTGATCAGAACATTTCGAGTCAAAATGATAATTTTTCCATTTAGTGCTATGGATCACTCTTTTCTTATAATTCATTAGTACGCATCATGTACCTTTGTTATTTGGTGTTGGAAACATCCTAAATGGGAATAAATCTCCAACACATATAACATCACCTTCCAGTTCCTCTCTATTCAAATGATAACCCAATAATATGATTTTTTGACCATTTTGATTAATTGAGGGTCAATTTTCAAATAATTGCACAAATGATGATTAACCTTGTTTAAGGATAATTAATCTAAATCAAGAACTTAAGTGGATTTTACATGAGATTTGTTAAATATTTATTTTTGAAAATTGATTCCTATTAACTGCATCATTAGATGACATCATTTTTTGGGAAGACATCTCTAAGCCATAAATGCCACAAATATCAGGAATATGGGTCACCCATGCCTAGTTAATACCTCCCATACCTATTCAATGCCCATTCCTCCAAGGTCATGATGAAGATAATTATATATTTAATTCCAAATATTAGGATTATCCATGGCCCCACATCTCAAATTTTGAGATGGATGGTCATGGTTGATCCTGACCAATCTCAAAAATATATAAATAGAGAGGCCATGGACATGAATTTTAAGCTATTTTAGTGTAAGGTTATTATGCTCAAATATCTTCAAAGCTTGAGAATGAAAAGTTATAATGTAGGATTGGTTCTAAAAGATTCAATAAACTAGTGTTATAATGACAAATTTATTCCACGCCAAGCCAAGCCACAAGCCAAAGGTGCCAAGGAGAGATGGAGGTAGCCAAGCTTCCATTGCCAAGGACTTCATGAGCACAAGCTGAGAAAGCCACCACTATAAAGGTATTTAGAGCATACAAGGAAGGTGAAGGAATTATTATGTTTTCATTCATTGATTTTTAGTTATGTTTGTAATTTTCTTTTGTTAACTAAGCTCTCCCTAGTGTCTAGGCCTAGAGATGTTATGCTATTAATGTAGTTATTTTGTTTTATTTTCATTTTGAAACTAGCACCTTATTAACCATCCTCTCTTGAGTCAAATTCCTAGATCACATCTTGGCACACTCGATGGGACAAGATGCATCTCACACCTAAAAAAGATCACATTGTAACTCTAAAATATCCATTTAGACCCTTAAAACTTGTGAAAATTAATTTTCTAACTTTATTTTGCCATTTTTGTTTGCCACAATTTTACACAGTAACCAATGTTGACAAGTGATATCAACTTTGATTACCTTGATTAACTGATGTTAATTAGCAAAACTGACATTAGTTAGGTACCATTAACCAAAGTAACCATTGTTAGTTGTAATAATCGACGTCGGTCACTATGTTTTTTCAAAAAACATATACCTAAGAGCAACTTTTTCAAAGTTCATTATTTCAAGATAAAAAGAGATTCAAAGCTAAAGGACATTCTAACATTTTTGAAATAGAAAAAATCTTTTCTTTTGATAAAAACATGTTTAAATCACCTCTTGTATGCTTAAAAATCAACTAGAAACTTTGTTTTGGGTGTTTAACAAAGAATTTAGATGTTTTAGTGAATGTTTTCAAAGTTTGCATCTAAGACCAAGGGGTCAAATTAACACCACCAAACATTTCATTTCGGTTTAAAATTGAACACGCTTATCAATTCTTGTTTGAAATAGTTGTTTACTTAGGTTTTTTTTGGAAAAAAGAGGAATGTTATGTGTATGCTCTTCCATTTGTCCCCTATAGGGAACCTTTGGAATCAAAAATGCCATTCCTATTATAAATAGCCTAGTTCAAGGCTTAGAAAGAATGTCATCTAAAGCACTCCCCAAAAACTCATCAAAGTTTGTGTGATCTTCAAAATGACCATAAAGTCTTTCTATTCTATGCTTTCTTTAGTTTCATGCAAAAATTGGCTTGCAAAGGGGATGGCATTACCTCCCATGAGTTCTTTAGGGAAGTTTTGACCCAAGGTTTCACCTCTTGGAATTGATTTTATTTGACTCCTTTGGAGTTTCACACTGGATGATTCTATATTTAGACATCACACTACACTAAATGAACAACAGGATGTAGTGGTTGTAAAAAGGAATAGACTTTTTTACAACTAGCCAATGCCACAGTCACCCAATTTTTGTGCTTGTCTTTTGCATCATTTGACATGAAATTTGTTGTGCAATTGATTCCCCTAGAATGATCGAAACCTTATTAGTTTAGTAGACCCTGCGCTGCCATATCTTGTTAGTTTAAACTTAAGACATTTTTTTTTTCATTAGCTTACTTGGTCTTGATTTGTTTCTAAAATTGCTTGTTAACTCAATGAACTTAACCAAAACACATTTTCCTCAATTTTATTGAGTAAGAGAGGCATTACATTATCCAAATGGAAAATTCATCTTTTCCTTGTTTAATTTGTTATCAAAAGATTTGTGTCATGTCATCCATTTTGGCATAGGCATGTTACCCAATTGAGTCTAAATGTTTTACCCAATTTGTTTAAATACTTCATTTATAATCTACATTCAAAATTGAACCTTTCTAAGCTCTAAGGGTTGGTGTGTCAAAGTGGGTTCACCATTTGTGCAATAATCTTGTTTTAACTTGGGTTCAATTTTCTATTTGGATTGAAGGTCATTTATTAAGACTCAAAATCACATTATCATCTTGGTGGACTCAAGTCATCTTGTGTATCACTCATGATTTAGGTACTAGAACATATTTTATCCTACTATAATCATGTGGTGATGTTGTGCTACCAATTTGGTCCTAGCTTTATACTTAGTGATTCACATATGTTTTTACATCTTGAGTTGCTTAGTTCATTTTGTCTTCTTCATAATCTGGAGAGATTTCCTCTAAACTTATAGGATCAACTTGTCAAAAGTTGAAGCTAGATTTTGAAGTGTGGGTGTATCACAAAGATCTAGGCTTTGGTGTACTAGTTTTCACCTTGGGTCTTTGAGTTACCTTACTCTCTTCTAATCTATATGATTTCAACTTTACCAAAGGTTGAGTAAACTCATGAACTAAATATTATAAATTGTGTGTGGTTTCAAACCACCCTCCCTTATAGTCTCATTGGTACCTTGGTTATTTATTTAAAAGAGAGCCAAAGAATACTTTGATTGGTTATCAAAAATTGGTCCAAAGTTAGTCAATACATAAAATATATCTTTTTTTTAAGACATGACTCAAAGGCTCACTCATAGTGGGGCCTCTTATGTCCTTAGTTATGAGGATGAGATATTTTTTGATGGTCAAGATAACCTCATTATTTTTTTATGATATCCCCACAATAGTAGGATTCTAAGATGATTACAATGAATATCAACCCCAATAAGATCAAGATGAAGCCCTTCTTAGATTGATAGAATCAAGTGCTAGACTACCTTCTGATTTTCCTACAAAATAATTAAATAATTTAGTTAGAGAAGGAGAACAATGATGGCAATAGCAAGATTTTTCAAAAATAGACATAACTTCTTCCTCTAACAAAGGAAAGGAAATACAAATAGAGTCAAAACCCACAAATCTAGATCTTCTAGCTAAGATCAAGATAATAAGTCAATGATATGTAGATCAACTTGTCATAGACTTAATTGACTCTCTAGTTGCCACTTCAATTAATAATAAAGAACATAGAGATATGGTTGAAATTACACAACAAGTATTGGATGAGAACATTACCATAGTGGATCAAGGTAATCTAAATGAATAGTTAAAGTCACAAGAGAACTTACAAGATGTTCCATTTGATATGGAACATACATTCTTCAATCATCAAGACCTCTTGTTACTTTACAAACTCAAAAACCCAAACATTTAGTTTGAATTGAGGAAATCCCTCAAGACATTTTGGCTAGTTCTTTTCAACCAACCCAAAGATTGGTAAATAAACATATAAATTTTCAAAATCAACAAAGTGAAAAAAAACCAAATTCAAAAATGTTTTACAATCCAAGAATCAATGGCCTATGTTCTCAACTCAAGTAGTAAATAAGAACTAAATCATGGATCAAAAGGTATACACTCCCTATAGATCTACACAAAACTAGAGGCACATTTCACCCCAAAAAAAAAAAAACCAAGGGTACATTCCACCCCAACAACAAAAAAACTAGGGGCACATTCCACCCTAATAGCAACAAAACTAGGGGTACACTCCACCCCAATAGCAACAAAACTAGGGGCACATTCCACCCAATAGCAATAAAACTAGGGTCACATTCCACCCCAATAGAAATAAAACCAGGGGCACATTCCACCCCAACAACATCTTATCCAATCTACAAATGCACCAAACATGCAAGAATGGAATTATATGAAGGAAATTTTCCAAAGATTGGAGATGAATAATAGAGTCAAAAAGTACAAATTTGATGAGATATGCCCATATCCATTTGATTTATCTATTATCCAAAACCCCTTTCCACCTCATTTTGAGGCACCCAAATTTGACAAATACAAAGGGAAAGGAGATCCATTTGAACACATACAATAATTCTTCATCTTATGTCAATAGGTTATTTATAGTAGTGATTACTTACTATGACTATTTCCAAGAAGTTTAGTGAGATAAGCTCTTGATTGGCTACTTAAACTACCCAAGGGTTGAAGATTGGAATGACTTGTCAAAAAAGTTTGTTAACCATTTATCATATAACATAGAACATGAATTAACCATTGTTGAATTATGCAAAGCCAAGCAGCATGATGGTGAAAGTTTTGCTACATATCTACAAAGGTGGAGAGCATTGGCAGGTCGCTTTCAACATAATTTTCTAGAAAAGTAGTTGGCTGATATCTTTACACATAATTTTCATCCTAAAGTTGTGTATAATCTATGGCTAGCTTGTGCTAACTCATTTGAATAAATTATTGACAAAGGAGTGTAGATTGAGAAGGATCTTATTACTAGGGGGCCTTGTTAAGAGTTTTGTGTAAGGTCAAGCATCTAATCAGACTAAATCATTGGCTCAAATAGTTATGTAGGATAAGTTTAAGGGATTTAACAATAAAAACATGGTTGGAAATGGGGTGATAGAAAAAAGACATGTATAAATGGTACATCATATCCCTCCTTCAAATGTATAATTAATTCCCTTAAATCCACTGCTTACTTTGCAAAGACAACCTCCATGAAGGATGTTTCATAATAATTTTAGAGTCTTTGGCAGGTTAGGAGAATTAGTTGAAATAGTATTACAAAAGCTCATTGCAGCTAATTAAATTATATGGCCAATATCAAGGCCATTTCTTCAATATCAACCAAAACCAGACTGGTATAAAGAGAATGAATGGTGTAACTTTCATCATGTTACTGGTCACGGTCCATATCATTGTAATCAATTGTGACATATTATTGAGGACTTTATTGAAAATGGTGAGCTCAAAATTAAGTTGGCCCTTAATCAGGTGACAAATTAGGATATGGGAATCTATCAAGACCCCTTTCCTTGACATGATCCACCACCACCAAAAAATGATCAAAATGGTCACAATCAAGGACAAAGGTAGAATCAAAACCAACAACAAGGTCAAAATTGTAATGAGCATAATCGAGATCATAATGCCCACACTAATAATGTGGATTATAATAATGTACCTTATGACTATAATAACACTATGCGTTGCATTTTTGCAACCCACATTGCCAATATTACTGTAATGCCATGTGGCCAATCTCATGTTCCTCACAACATGAGACCCATCATTATAGGGTCAACACCCTCTCCCCCTAGTAATACCATGTTGAGTTCACGTCATCATGTTGCTACTCTATTTTTATAGGTTACTAATCCTGAACAAAAATACCTTTCTTATAAAGGCTCCTCGCTGAGCCACAATTGTCACAATACTGTCAATCACCAATTAAGGCCTTTTTCATCCCTCTTTTAATTATAATAACTCCTTGCCACCTATAGGTTGTGCAGTTATAACTAGACACCTGTGAGTTACCATTAGGGCCCTTCACCCACTTCTTTCCATAAACCCAATCAAAACATTGTGCCAATGGTTCCAAAGCTGAATACTATTCTAATAAAGAGCAAACTAGTCAATCCACAATTCAAAGGCCTTATAGTATAATGGATAAATTAGATAAAACCCCTATGCAAATTTACATATTATAACTCTTGTGGACATCTAATATCTATCAAACCATATTCAACAAACTTTTACAAGAGTCTATTATGCATAATGATATAAACATTGATCAATTTTAGACCTAGTTGGACATTTGTATTCATTTCAACAAATCACATTGATAAAAAAGACATGTACACCCTTGGCCCAAACCATAATAACCCACTATACATTTAAATAATCATTGTGGATCACAAGATTAAGTGGGTTCTTATAGATAATGGTTCAAGGCTGAACATCATATCTCTTAAATTGGTGTGATGATTGGGTTACATGGATAAAGACATTCAACTAAAAACTATTATAATCAAGGCTTATGAAAATGATAAGAGGGAGTCATCTGGTATAATTTGGTTACTAGTCATGGTTGGGTCTATTTTCCATCACACACTATTTCATATTATGGATATTGAGCTTCCTTATAACATAATTCTTGGTCATCCTTAGATCTATGAAGTATAGGTAATTTCATCTACTTTTCACCAATGCCTTAAGTTTCCCCATGATGTGATCAAGGTTACTATTCCCACTGATCAGTAGCCGTACAAATACTACAAACATCTTGAAGTAGAGTTTTATAATTATAACTATTGACCAGGTTATGAATTCATTGAAAAGAAGAGCAAATCCATCATTTATCATCCATCTCCATCTAATTATATAGACCCTGGTGATATATCCTCCACTTCAATTAATCCATTTACTATAGCTCTATCTAAATAGGTGATTTTTAAGGATGCAAGCATTTCCATGTACCATCTAAAGGATGTCCTTGATATTGCAAAATTACCAAAATCCCCTAAAACATTTAGTAAGCCTAAAACTTCCTAGATACCTAACAAACTTGATCAAATTTGGAAACCAAAGAAGAAGCAACCAAAACCTCCTATGGTTTTTGTACCTACAATTGCACCAAAGAAAGATCAATAGGCTTTTACTAAGGGAGATTGGTTATATTTTGAAGGTCTCACTGATTATTTTTAAAATTTAAAGTATCCTATCCCTAAAAAGATAATGGATTATCTTGAATATACAGGGAAAGGCCTTGGCCCATAAGCACAAGTAATGTCATAACCTTTATCAGCTAGAGTTGTTAATTGGAATCATGGTCTTAGATTTAAACTGCTAGAGGATGACCTCATAACATTTGGTAATGACTCTTCTAAAGTGACTAGTAAGAAGATTCCTAGTAGTGACACAACATCCCATTATAGCCTTTTTGATGAGCTTGTTGACTTAGATTTGTTTATTCAAATGCCATATTGACCATAACACCTATTAGAGCTTCCCATCCTGAAGTAAAAACCCATCCTAGTGGTGCTTCCCTTCCTAAATCAGGACATTATATCTTTACCATTAGTGCTTCCTATCCTGAAGTAAACCCTCACTTTAACCTATGCCCATTGCCATCTTAAACTCATAGATTGGGATCATAAAAATTTGGTCATATGCCTTGATGATTTTCAAAATGAAGAACCAATTATAAAATACATGGGCCTATGAGATACATTCCCCATTGGTGATCATAAGTAGGGTTTTTATTTTTCATTGAATTATTCTACCTACTGTAGAGAGTAGGCAAACATTCTCAGCCATAATAAAGAACAAGCATCAAGATATTCAGGTGAAAACCTCTTTGAGGCACTATTGATCAGGGAAAAAATTTAAAAAAAAGACAAGCCTTTGAGTGAAAAACTATTTTAGGCACTCCCATGTGGGAAAGTTTGCTCATTCCCTCAAGACATAGAAATTACATCTAACCCAAGTTCCATAGCTAGTACAAGCATCTCTTCAGAACAACATCAAATATTTGAGCATCTTGTTCTTGAGTTTCTAGAGGTCTTTGCTAATTAGCCTTTATCTAAGAAGGTAGATTTTGATTATTCATATTATCCAGATCTTTGGGAGGAAAAACAAGAAGATATATTAGAAGAAGATCATGACCATACATTGCCTACAATTCTATAATATGGATCCACACTTCTTATGGAGAGTACAATAGAAGTGAATTTGGGAACCCATGAGGATCCCAAAAATGTTTATCTTAGAGCTTCCCTTATTGAATTAGAATGTGAACATATTATATCCTTTCTTAGGGATTATATAGACATCTTTGCATGGGTATATTTTGACATGCAAAGCCTAGATCTAGATTTAGTTGCACATCATCTTGTTGTTTACCTCGATGCTAAACCAATCAAGCAAAAGTTGAGAAAGATGCATCCATGCATCACCCTTTTAGTTAAGGCTGAGTTGGAAAAGTTTTTAGGAGCTAATTTTATCAGACCACTAGACTACTCTAAATGGATTTATAACATAGTGCCAGTAAGTAAAAGGACCCTAGGCATAATTTTTTTTACTGATTTTCATGATATCAACAAAGCATGACCAAAGATGATTTTCCTCTACCCAACATTGACATGATTATCGACTCAACTACTAGGTACGAGATTCTATCCTTAATGGATGGATTTTTTGGTTACAATCAAATCAAGATAGCCTCTAAAGATCATCATAAGACCACACTCACCACTTTATGGGGGACATTTTATTACCAAGTCATGCCATTTGGTTTAAAGAATGCTAGAGCCACATATCAATGTGCAATGATTGTCATCTTCTATGACATAATGCATGACATTGTTGAGGACTATATTGATGATATACTAATAAAATCACAAATAAGAGTTGGAGACCCTGACATTCCATGAAGAATATTTGAGAGGCTTCATGCATAAAAAGTCTACTTGAATCCTAAGAAATGTGTCTTTGGAGGCACATCAAAAAAATTGCTAGGGTTCATTGTATCACAACAAGGGATTGAATTCAACCTTGCAAAGGTCAACACTATTATGTAAATGCCTCCACCAAATAATCTTAAAGAATTGTGAGGACTACAAGGAAAGGTTCAGTCTATACAGATGTTCATTTCTCAATTAGTAAATAAGTGTCACCCATTTACCCACCTCTTGAAGAAAGGTGTAATATTTTAGTGGGATGAAGATTGTCAGATAAAATTTGAAAATCTTAAAACATACTTGGCCAATCCATTACTCTTATGACCTCCAGCACAAGGAAAGCCACTGCTTCTTTATATATCAGCCATGAAACATGCATTGGGGGTACTTTTGGCTTAACATGAGGATCATGGTAAGGAACACATTGTTTATTATTTAAGCCACACATTCGTAGTCTATGAACATAACTATATTCTTATTAAGAAGGCATGTTTAGTTATGGTGTTCACCACTCAGAAATTGTGACGTTATATGCTAAATAACAAAACTATTGTTATCACTAAGGTAGATCTTCTCAATTTTGTCTTATCTAAAGTATCTCTTCAAGGATGCATGGCTAAATGGATTATTATCCTCAGTGAGTTTGATATTGAATACCAAAATTAGAAGGCAATCAAAGGATAGGTTATTGTAGACCAACTTGTAGAAGCTCCTATTATAGCCACTCAACCTCTCAACTTTGACCTTCCAGATGATTCTATCATGATGATAGATCAAGCATCATAAGAACCTAAATAATGGACACTCTATTTTGATATATCCTTCACATCTTGAGGGTCTAAAGCTAGCATATTTTTGATCATGCCACAGGGGGAATTGATCCCCAAAGCATTCCATATACAATTTTAGTGTAAAAACAATATGGTTGAATATGAGGCATTGATTACAAGGCTCCATCTTTCCATATAGTGGGACATTCAAAGCTTAAAGTTCTATGTAAATTTTAATTTAATCATAAATCAAACAACTAATGAGTATCAAACAAGATATGATAAGCTTGTTCCCTACAAGCAAGTTATCGATGACCTCAAAATACATTTTAAATCTCTAGAGTTTGAGCAAGTTTTATGAGTCAACAACAGATCTATCAATGCCATGGAAAAAATTGGTTCCATGATTCAAATGCATGATAGTGTTAAAGAGTATCAATTCTTGATTGAAAATCTTCTTCAATCGACACATATTCTATTAGATTCAGAGAGGATATGCACCATTGATGATCCTAATATCTCACTTGAGCTACCATGGTACCAAGATTTTTATAACTATTTCCATAGTCATGTATTTCCCACCAAACTTTCCAATAACCAAAAAAAACTTTTGCTTCATTTCCTAACATGTTATATCTTCCTTAGAAACATGATTTATTGAAAATTCTATGATGGAATGCTTCTTCATTATTTATCTTTGTGAGAATCCAAGCTGGCACTAAAGGAGGTTCATGAAGGAATGTGTGGGGCGCATACCAATGGTGTAGTCCTAGCAAAGAAACTTCTCATAATAGGCTAATATTGGCCCAAAATGGAGACAAATGCTTGTAATTACGTAAATAATTGTGCTCTTTATCATTAACATGACAACTTGATACATGTACGTTCCTTACCATTTCAATTGATTATAACACCGTGATCATTCTCAACATGGGGTCTCGATCTCATTGACAAAATTAACCTGACCTCTTTAGATGGCTAGAAGTACATTTTGACTACAATCAAGTACTTTACCAAGTGGATTGAGGCCATTCCTGTCACTTATATTACCAAGAAACAAATAGCCAAATTTATTCATTACCATATCATCTGTTGATATGACATCCCAACCAGTATTATATATGATAATGGTGGATCCTTTATGAACCAAGATGTGAAATTTATTTGTCAAAAATTCAAGATCAAGCATAATAAATACACTCCATATAACCCACAAGGCAACAGACAAGCTAAGGTGTCAAATAAAACCATTGTAGCCATCTTAAAAAATATTGTCAATGATGTTGGCCGTAATTGGCACTTGTAACTTTTTCCTACCCTTTGCGCTTATAGAACCAATATTCACACCCCAACTAGAGCTACTTTGTACTCTCTTATTTTTGGCAGTAAAGCTATCATCCCAATAGAGATTGAGATCCCATCATTAATAATATCATTGTAGCACATTAAAGATGATGAAGACTATAAAGCCTCATGGTTGAAAGAATTGGAACTTCTTGATGGTAAGCATTTGGCTACCCTATAAAACTTGTAGGCCTACCTGAATAGATTTTTAAAAAGCTACAACAAATGCATTTTCCCTTGAGAATTTAAGATTGGTGACTTAGTTTTGAAAGAGAACTAGAAGAACATGAATGTTGAACCCAAAAAGAAAGGAAAATTTTAGCCTAATTGGTTAGGACCGTATGTTATCATAACAAACTATGGATTCAGAGCATAGCAATTGGCTAAACCTAATGGTGAAGAGCTTTTAGATCCCATAAAAATCATACACCTTAAGATATTCTATGAATAAATAGCTTTGAACCATTTTCTATAAGACCCCTGACTTGAGGGCAACTTGTCCTATCATAATTTTATCCCACCCTTTTATCTTACCTTGAACACATTTTATACTACCTTGGTCTACTTTTCATGAATCCCAATAGTTAAAGCTTTGAATATTTGGCACTCTGAACACATTCTTCATCCCATTATGGATTGATCTCTTAGAGAAGCATATTATTTGTTATGTCTAAGGCATGTTATAGGCTTGAACACTTTTTATCCCATGACCAATTATGATCTTGATTATGTCTCATGGACATTATTAATATCTTCAACAGTAGTTCTATAAAGTAGTTCAGCCAGGAAAATCTTGTGTAGTTTCAAATAGGTGAATAGCTGCATCTTCTCAGTACAAGTATTTTCTACTCTTTCTTTTTTTATAAAGAACCTCACTCTTGTTGATTTATGAACATGGGTCGTTACATATAGCTTAGCTATCTTATTAGAACCTCTACTCTCAAGACATGCATCATCTTGACTATATGGTCCCACTTTGTACATATTTTATCCCAAAAACACCAAAAATATTATAAATACTTTGAAAATACCAAAAACATCATAACATGATCCACAAAATAAAAAAAACATTGTCTCATGCTTCTATACATTTGTACATTCTCATTATACCATGATACACTCTTACCATTTTTCAAGCACAAAAACACCATTCTTGTTTCATCTTGTCTCATGCACTTGCCATTTTTTAAGATCATTCTTTCTCATCTCATCAGCGTCTTGTTTGTCAGACCATTCTCATTTATTTTTTGTATCTTCCATTTCTTCTATAATGTTAATCACACTGGTTTGATCATCATTTTTCTTCTATCCCATTTCTTGGGAGAACTACATTTGGCTTAAAGTTCATGTTGGAACATATATCCATGGAACTATGTAGGCAGTATCCACTTTTTTTATACATCTAGAGTCATCTCGACCAACCCCTTCCTTTTATTTTCCTCCCCCATTTCTTCTATCATTGTTCCTATTTCATTAGGGAACAATTTTCATGTTATTGTTATTTATTATGATGTGGTAGAAAGTAATGCCTCCACCACACATGCATGAACATTTGTCTTTAAACAACACTAACTTGGTTTCTATTTTTGTGTGTTTATTTGAGTTTTCTTAGTGTTTTTTTGTGTTTTCTTGGTGTTTTGTTTTGCTTTCACACCTCTCCTTTTATTTATTCTCCTTCTCTCTTTTTATTACTTATTAACTCATCTTGGTCTTGTGTTTCTTTTGTTTTTGCTTATCTCTTTTGTGTTTCAGAACATTCTTGATGATTTACATGGATCTCAATTTTTTATATCTTCATCTTATGTTATTACATTATTATTGAGTTTTTTTTGTTTATTTGATTGTTGTTGGTGTCTTGTTTTTCTATTTAATTTTTCTTTTCTCTTTTGTTTTCAAGAATGCCTTGATGGTCCACATGGATCTTGATTCTTCATATCTTGGTCTCATGTCATTAAAACATTCTTGAATTTTTTTTAAACATTTTGTTCCTAATTAATATCATATATTGACTTCAATTTAGGTTCATTTATGTTTATATTTTCCTTTGTCTTTCCTCTTTTGTTTTTGTTTAAATGTAAATCACTGTAACTCTGGTTTTGTTCTTTATTTTACCATTATCCTTAGTTATAGATATTCACATTTGAACTAGCTCAGCACAATTGGAAGCTTATGCCATTCTAAGTTATTCATACTTATGATGCCTAATTTGTTTTGATATAGCAAGCACTTTTTTCTCAGGTCTCAAAGTCTTAACATCAACATCAGCTTTGATGAACGATTCTCAAGAACACTTTATAAAACTTAGGCTCATGATATGGAATTAGGCTTCTAGGTAGCATGCATTTTAGGCTTCTTTGAATATGCTTAAAGTGCATCTCTTTGCATACATTTTGAGTCTAATCAATTCTTGGTCATTTTTCATCATTCCTCATTCCATTCTCTCCCAAACTTGGGTGAACTACATTGACTTGAAGTTCATGTTGGAACATGAGTCCATGGAACTATGTAGGCAATACTCAATTTCTATTAAGGTCAGCTCAGCTATCTCTATTCTTCTTTTCATCTCTCTCATCACTTTGTGCATTATCATATGATTGGCTTTATATGGCTTTCTAAGCCATCACACCATCACATGTACATTTTTTCTCACTCACTTTAACCTATCTTTATGGGTATATCTTCAAGCTATTTTTCTTGCCAATTTCCCATGCTAGGGCCCAACATCTGAACCACATCCAAATCAAATCAGCTCTATAGGGACAAAAAATATTTTATCATGATCAAATATGCTCTATTAGAGTACTTCTTATTCTCTTTGGAGACCCCATTCTAGTGGTACTTCCCTTCCTAAAGAAAAATATTCTCCCTTTTCCTCTAATTCCAAGCTCTCCACATTAAATCCCATGATGGTAATATTTTAGTGTGCAACTTATCTCAAGATTGATCAATGCCATAAGTGTGTAACTTGTACTCTCAAATTGGGTTCATTTAACGTGTGTCCCTTACATTTATGGATTGTATATTTCCCATTCCCCCCATCTATAGGGATTATTATACCTCTAATTATATTTTGATCGTTGATGGTAATCACATGTGCAATCATCAACTCATTTGGATGTGATCTATTCCATGGGTTAATCTCTCACTTTCTCTCTCTTTTTGAGAGTCCATCTTTCTCTTTCATCCTAGTATGTCCTCTTGAGGGGACATCATGGGTATATTCCAATTTATTCTTGACAAATATTTTCTTTGAAAAGACACTGCTTCACCTAAATGTCTCGCTATGTCTTCTCAAATAGGGGAAAAATGTAGACATCTAATTCCTAACACTATTTGTGTTGAAATTATTAGTCTTATTCAAATTGAAATTAAATGCAAATTTTAGATCAAAATCCATAAAATGCCTTAAATAGTTCAAACTTATCACTTAAAAATTCTAATTAAGGTCAAAGTATCCCTAAATAGGGTAATGCATTTTATGGGCCAGCTAACTTTGATTAGATCATTTCGAGTCAAAATGATAACTTCACCATTTAGTGCTCAGGATCACTCTTTTCTTCTAATTAATTAGTATGCATCATGTAACTTTATTATTTGGTGTTGATAACATCCTAAATGGGAATATAGCTCCAACATATCTAACATCACCTTCCAGTTCCTCTCCAGTCAAATTATGACCCAGTAATATGACTTTCTAACCATTTTGATTAATTGAGGGCCATTTTTTAAATAATTGCACAAATGATGATTAACCTTGTTTAAGGATAATTAATCTAAATCAAGAGCTTAAGTGGATTTTCTATGAGAGTTGTTGAATATTTATTTTTGAAAATTGATTCCTATTTACTACATCACTAGGTGACATAATTTTTTGGGAAGACATCCCTAGGCCATTAATGCCATAAATATCAATATTATGGGTCACCCATGCCTATTTAATGCCTCCCATACCTCTTCAATTCCCCTTCTTCCAAGGTCATGATGAAGATAATTATGGATTTAATTGCAAATATTAGGATCATCTATGGCCACACATCTCAATCTTGAGATGGATGGTCATGGTTGATCCTGACCAATCTCAAAAATATATAAATAGAGAGGCCATGGACATGAATTTTAAGCTATTTTGGTGCAAGGTTATTATGCTCAAATATTTTCAAAGCTTGAATATTTCAAAGTTATAATGTTAAATTGTTTCCACAAGGTTTTGCATTTGATCATAGATTTTGCTTGCAAGCTTCATTGATAGGCTAGTTTAGTGATTTGCAATCAAGAGCCTAGGTTTTATGGAGTGTTCTTGAGGCATTAGAGGATCTTACCACCATTTTTTACAAAGACAAGGATGCTTTATTAAGGGAGAGCATGTTTTCGAGCCACATGGGTATGGTGAATCCATTTGGGAAGGTAATATGGTTTTGTTTCTTTCATTTGGTTCTTTTTATACTTTGTAATTCCCATAGGAATAGATAGGCTTGGTTATTTAGTTCTTTATGCATGTTTCATTATTTATGGACTAATGCTTGACTAACTTGCTTTGTAATCCTCTCTATAGTAATAGCTCCTCATGTCAAAAGGTCTGTGGAGGAACTTTGATGATACTATTATTTATTTCACCTATGATATGGACAAATATGGATATTACTACAAATAGGACAAGGCTTATGGTCTTATTGGCATTAAAATTTCAAAAAAAAATCATTTCTATTTTACAAATGCTAATACTCATAAAGAAGTATGGGTTAAATTTCAATAGTTGTTTTCCAAAGTAAATAAGTTTAAAATGTTATAATTAGATGAAAAATTAAGTGTTTTTCACCCTAATATTTTCCCTATATTATTGAATTTATAAACAAAATCAAGTTTCTAATCTCATAATTAATGGCTGGTGATAAAGAAAAGAGTGACAAGGAGTGTATTTTTTTTCTATCAAAACTAAAATTTCAATATAGTGTCTTTACTTCTAATTTTTATACCATGATGGATACTTTAGGTGATGAGCTTAAATGGCCTTCATTTGAGGTTTTTTGTGAAATAATTACTGGAGAGAAAAGTAAATTGATGTCCATATATGCTCTTCCTAGTCTTAGTCATGCACTATTTGCTAATACCTTTAAAGGCAAACCTCCACCTAAGCCTAAGCCTAATCTAAAGATAGTTCCTTCAAATAAACCTTTAGAATTCATCTCCAAATATCCCACAACTTCTAAGTCTTCTAAGTTTATAAAAAAAAATCAATTAAAATAATATATATGTGCCTTATGGATTTTGTGGTAGGACAAAACATGCTAAGTCTAGATGATTTAAAAATATGGAAGTTTTGGAAGTAGTATTCAAGCAACATAAGATTTCTATTTCTGTTTAGTCTTTCAAAACATATTCATCAAGAAAGGGTAAATCACTTTTTTCTAGGGATATATATACCTCACATGATGATTACATAATTTATTCATATGTTTCACACCATCTCACTCATTCTTGGGATCTTTTTACTTCTCTTTCTAATTGAAATACCTCACAGATTCTTATGGTCATTTCCACCTGAGTTGAAGTTTTAAAATCTAGTATAGTTGACATGTAGGATGGTTATATTAATAATTTTTTTCTTGTCCCAAAAATAAATGTTAATATTATTTTTATGTATCAAATTTGTAACTATAGTATTATAAAAACTAAAGAATTTACTCTATGATGCAGGAGCATCATTAAATGGCATATGTTTATTTAGGCACTTTTGATTTCATCAGATGTTTTGTGGTCAATCATCATGCTTAGGGTGTTTTAAGGGGTGTTAAGGGTCTGAGGACACACTTTTAAATGTTTTACAAGTGTCTAAAAGTACTTAGGTAGGCTATATTTCAAGTTTGTCATTTTCCCACCAAATTCAATAATTTAAATTTTTAAAGTTTTCAAAGCATTGTTTAGGAGTTGTTGTGTGTGTTAAGGGATGAATTAGATTAATGTTGTTAATGAAAAAAAAATTAAGACACCATAATTATATTACATGGGATTTAGATCACATATGTATGGAATAATAGGCTTAGTGTAAACTTTCCATGTTCTGTGTAGCGTTTATGACCAATGGATAGGCAAAATGCAATTAAGTTAGTTATAGGATATAAAATAATTGTAAATGATTTTACTTGAGTTAGTTATGGGTAATGGGTTAGAAGTGGAATTGGGATTAATTCTAGGATAAATTTATGTAACTCCAAATAAAATGAATGAAAAGGTTCCTTAGTTTTATAAACAAACTCTGTAGACCTTGTGTATTTTACATTGTGTTAAAAGGACTATATGCATGAGATGAGAAAGTATAGATGTTTTTAAATGTGGATTTTATTTTAAAAATGTTATTAAAATATATGGATGGTATTGGAATGAATACAAATTCAAATAAATATTGAGCTGAGACTTTTCTTGTTGACAACTAACTATTTGAACCATGTGTTTTATGTATATGCATGAAAATTGAGTGGGCAAGATAGAGTATAGAGAAAATAATCCTTCAAGTCATATTTCAAATTCATTTATGAATTTTTTAAGTTTTATTTACATTCTCTAAATTTTCTTGTTGACAACTAACTATTTGAACCATGTTTTTTCTGTATATGCATGAAAATTGAGTGGGCAAGATAGAGTATAGAGAAAATAATCCTTCAAGTCATATTTCAAATTTCCTTTATGAATTTTTTAAGTTTTATTTACATTCTCTAAATTTATTTATGAGATATTTTTATTTTTTCAATAATTTTTGGTGAGAACTCATCTCAAACCCTGTAGGTGGTAGTGAATACATAAATACAGTCAACTCAATATTTGGTAAGAAGTGAGTAATAGTAACATCCAAAGAAAAACAAGTGAGTATATAAGGTGTATAATTATATAACAGACCTTAATACACTCACATAAATTTCAAAATCCTCATGAAAATATTGAAACCATAAGATATCAATCATTGGGTTAACATAGACCTATATTTTACATATAGTTAGACTCAAAACTCATCCTAGAGGTGAATAAAAGCATCAAAAAGGAGGTCCAATGTATTGAGAACATGTGAGGAGGTTAAACTGACCTTAATTAACTATTAAAATTGTTTTAACTTACTTTTAATGTGTGAAAAGGTAATTTGACCCTTCTCGGGCTCACATAGGCTATTATAAACCCTATACTAGGGTTTTCATAGAAAAACATGGATTTTAAGAGATTCCACTAGTGAAAAATACTCAAAATTTGAGATTAGCTCACTAAATATGTTTACTAAGAGATTTCAATGGTTTTGGATCATTTTAGTATGGAAATTTATAGTTTAGAATCATTGTGTATAAAGAAGGGTTTAAGAGGCCTAAATAGGCATAAACACTACCTAAAAGGGGCTTATCAAAGTGACCTAAGAGCATATATAGGTCATTAAAGTTCATGGAAAGGAGTAAATAGATAGAGGGTGTCTAAAAAGGTTTTTATTTTCCCAATATCATATTGTACTTGTTTGTACAAGATGAAATTATCTAAAAAAGGCTACTAGATAGTTTAAGGGAAGGAGTAGTAATTGTAGTAAAGACTTGTGTTGATGGGTTTTGTAGACTGTTTAAGTGTTTTAATAAGATTGGTTTGATCAAGGAGATAATCCTCAAAACATTCATAGCATCAATAAACTTAAAATCATAGTTGAATATATATAGCCTATATGAGAATCAAGGTTGGAGTCAGAGGATTGGGAAAGATTGAGGTAAGTGGAAAATTAAAAAAGGACAAGGATATTAAGAGGAGGAAAGGAAATTATAAAAATAAATGAAAGGAATTTTCAAGATAGATTAGAGGTTTGGACACTCAAATAGAGGGAGACAATTTTATTAAGATATCAAAGAGAGATAGACTATGAAGATAGACCAACATAACAAGTTAGAGCTTGGTGATTGGAGGTAGAGGTAAATGTGTACATGGTTCATGTTTTCGTCCAAAATAGATACGATCATTAATGACCTTTACATCATTTGGTATCATATATGGAATTTTCTATGGATAAGGTATGTTTTTTGTTTTATAAATATGAGTTACATGTGTATGCAGATATTATTGAGTACATATTGAAAGTTATTTGAGATATTATTGGAAAGGTTCCAAATGCAAGTTATAGGAAAGAGTGGATAATTATAAATAGTTGTGAGAAAGAAAGAGTGGTGTGGATATAACCTATGATCCAAGAGGCTTGGAGAGAGAGGAGAGTTAGTGAAATCTCCAAGAGAGAATCTCAAGAAGAAATGAACATAAAAGGAGGAATCAAAAGTGAGGACAAGAAAGAGAGATAATCTATGTGAGTGAGAGTCAATTGAAAGAGACCCGAATGAGGTAAAAGAGGTAAGTAAGCTTGTCAATTATAAGATAGGTCAAGGTGAGACATAGAGAGAAATATTTGAAGAGAGTGTGAAGAGAGAAAAGCGTGAAAGAAAGATGAAGGGTTTAAAGAATGGGGAATGCCACAAGAAGACAGACAAAGGAAAAGAAGTGAATCAAAGATAATTAGAGAGATAAAATTATATTAATGAGATGAAGATGGTTTTTTTAAGGTTAGAGTAAGTCTTGGAAGAAATGAGACCAATATTATTAGTACACATCAAAAGGAGAGTGAGATGGCCTCTTAAGTAGTTGATAGGTAAGAGAAGTAGACAAATGGAGAAATTGATAATAAGGCAGCCTAAAAAAGGAATAAAAGGGGAAAATAATCCTAAAAATAGTATGACATGATTTCTTGGACTGTGTTATATAGGTAAAGAGTGTATACATCCAATTCCTAACACCATTTGTGTTGAAATTGTCAATCTTACTCGAATTGCACTCAAATATACATTTTCGGTCAAAATACATAAAACACCATAAATGGTTCAAAATTATCACTTAAAAGTTCCATTTTAGGTCAAAGTATCCCTAAATAGGGTAATACATTTTATAGGCCAACTAACTTTGATCTGATCATTTTGAGTCAAAATGACAATTTTGCCATTTAGTGCTCTAGATCACTCTTTTCTTCTAATTCATTGGTACATGTCACATACATTTGTTATTTGGTGTTGGCAACATAATAAATGGGAATACATCTCTAATGCATCTAACATTATTTTCTGGTTCCTCTCTAGTCAAATTATGACCTAGTAATATGACTTTTTGACCATTTTGATTAATTGAGGGCCAATTTTCAAATAATTACACAAATGTTGATTAACCTTATTTAAGGCTAATTAATCCAAATCAAGATCTTAAGTGGATTTTCCATGAGATTTTTGGAAATAATTTAACATTATAACTTTGGAATATTCAAGCTTAAAATTCATGTTCATGGCCTCTCTATTTATAGATTTTTGAAATTGGTCAGGATCAACCATGACCATCCATCTTAAGGTTGAGATGTGTGGCCATGGATAATACTAATATTTGGAATTAAATTCATAATTATATTCATCATGACCTTAGAATAAGGGGCATTGAAGAGGCATGGGAGACATTAACTAGGCATAGGTAACCCATAATCTTGATATTTATGGCATTTATGGCCTAGGGATGTTTTCCCAAGAAATGATGCCACCTGATGATGAAATTAATAGGAATCAATTTTCAACAATAAATATTCAACAAATCTCATGGAAAATACACTTAAGCTATGATCTGGATTAATTATCCTTAAATAATATTAATTAACATTTATGCAATTATTTGAAAATTGGCCCTCAATTAATCAAAATGGTCAGAAAGTCATATTACTAGGTTGTAATTTGATTGGAGAGGAATTAGAAGGTGATGTTAGATGTGTTGGAGTTATATTCCCATTTAGGATGTTTCCAATAACAAATAACAAAGGTACATGACATATACCAATGAACTAGAAGAAAAGAGTGATCTTGAGCACTAAATAGAAAAAATATCATTTTGACTCAAAATGATCTGATCAAAGTTAGCTATCCCATAAAATGCATTTTCCTATTTAGGGATACTTTGAACTAAACTGGCACTTGTAAGTGACAAGTTTGAACCATTTAGGGCATTTTATGGATTTTGACCTAACATGTACATTTGAGTAAGATTAAAAATTTCAAAATAAATGGTGTTAGGAATTGGATGTCTATATTTTTCCACTGTTTAGATGTTGGGTCCCATCATGGGCAATTTTTCAAGTAAAATAGATCAAGGATATAACAAAAAATATAGGTTAAAGTGAGCGAGCAAAAATGTACATGTGATGGTATAAGGGCTTAGAAAGCCATATAAAACCAAACATATGAGAATGCACAAAATGATGAGAGAGATGAAAATAAGAATGGAGATATTTGAGCTGACCTCAATAGAAATTGAGCACTACTTACATAGTTTCATGGACTTAGGTTCCAATACGAACTTCAGGCCAATGTAGTTCACCCAAACTTCAGGCCAATGTAGTTCACCCAAGTTTGGGAGAGAATGGAATGAGGAATGATGAAAAATGACCAAAAAGTGATTATAATTTCAATGTATGCAAAGAGATGCACATCTAATCATAGACAAAGAAGCCTAGAATGCATGCTACCTATAAGCCTAATTCCATATCATGAGCCTAGCTTTTGTAAAGTGTTCTTGAGAATCATTCATTAGAGCTGATGTTTAAGACTTTGAGACCTGAGCACAAAGTGCTTGCTATAGCAAAAGAAATTAGGTATCATAAGTATGAATAACTTAGAATGACATAATATTCCAATTGCACTAAGCCAGTTCAAATGTGAATACCTATAACTAAGGATAATGGTAAAATAATGACCAAAACTAGAGTTACAATGATTTACATTTAAATAAAAAAGCAAAGACAAAGAAAAAGATAAGCATAAATGAACCTAACTTGAAATCAAGATATGATCTTAAGTAGGAAAAAAATGTTTGAAAACAAAAGGAAATAACATCTTAACGACATGAGACCAATATATGAATAATCAAGATCCATGTGGATCATCAAGGCATTCTTGAACACAAAAGAGAAAAGCGAAATTAAATAGAAAAACAAGAAACCAATAATAAAAAAATAAACAAAATGGTCTAAGAGCAACATAATAGCATAGGATCAAGATATAAACAATCAAGATCCATGTGAATCATCAAGATGTTCTAAAACATAAAAGAGATAAGCAAATAAAATAATCAAGGAAACATAAGACCAAGATGAGACAAGAAATAATAAAAAGAGAAAAAGAGAAGAAATAAAAGGAGAGGTTCAAAAGCACAAAAAACACCAAGAAAAATTAAATAAACACACACAAACAAAAACCAAGTTAGTACAGTTTAAAGACAAATGTTCATACATGTGCAGTAGAGGCATTACTTTCCACCACATCATAACAAAGAACAATGACAAGACAATTGTTCCATAATTAAAGAGTAACACTGATAAAAGAAATGGAGGAATAAAATAAAAATAAGGGGTTAGCTGAGCTAACTCTAGATGTATAAGACAAGTGGATGCTACCTACATAGTTCCATGGATGGATGTTCCAACATGAACTTTAAGCCAAATGTAGTTCTCCCAAGAAATGGGATAGAAGAAAAATGATGATTATAATAGCATGATTTATATAAGAAATGGAAGATATGACAAACAATGAGATTGCTTTGGTAAACAAGAAGCTGATTAGACAATAAATAATGACCTTGCAAAATGGCAAGTGCATGGGACAAGATGAAATGAACTGTTGTTTTTGTGGTTGTAAAATGGCAAGAGTGTAGCATGGTGGAATGAGAATGTACAATTATATAGAGGCATGAGACAATTTTTTTATTCTTTTGTGGATCATAGTCTAATTTTTTTGGTATTTTAAAAGTATTTCTAATGTTTTTAGTGTTTTTAGGATAAAATATACACAAGGCGGGACCATCTAGTCAAGGAGATGCACATCCTAAGAGTAGAGGTTCCAATAAGATATCTAAGCTGGATGTAATGGCCCATAATCATAAATTTTTGAGAGTAAGGAACTTGATTTGTATCAATGTAGAAATATTCTAGAACTAAGAAGATGTTTCTATTCACTTGTCTGAAGCTACACAAGATTGTCTCGATGAACTGCTTTGTAAAACTCTTATTAAGGATATTCATAATGTTTATGAGACATAATCAAGATCATAATTAGTCAAGGGATGAAAAGTGTTAAAGCTTATAACATGCCTTAGACATAACAAAAAATATGATTATCAAAGAGAGAAATCCAAAATGGGATGAAGAATGTGTTCAGATTGCCAAGGATTCAAAGCCTTTACTGTCAGGAATCATGAAAAGTGGACCAAGGTAGTATAAAATGTGTTTAAGGTAAGATAAAAGGGTGGGATAAAATTATGACAACACAATTTTCCCCCGAGTCAAGGGTATTATAGATAATGGTTCAAATCTATTCATGCATAGAACCTCTTAAGGTATATGATGTTCATGGGCTCTAAAAGTTCTTCACCATTAGGTTTAGCCAATAGATATGCTCCTGATCCATAGTTTACTGTGATAATGTATGGTCTTAATTAAATAGGCTAAAACTTACCTTTATTTTTGGGTTTATCATTTGTATTCTTTTGGTTCTCTTGCAAAACTAAGTCATCAATCTCAAATTCTCAATAGAGAATGCATTTGTTGTAGCTTCTCCACAATCTATTTTGATAGGCCTGTAAGTTTTCTAGGGCAACCAAACACTTACCATCAATAACCTCTAGTTCATTCAGTTGTGAGGCTTTATAATTTTCATTATCTTCAATGTGTACCAGTGATATTCTTAATGATGAGATCTTAATCTTGATGGGATGATATCTTTAGTTCTAAAAATAAGGGAGTATGTATTAGCTCTATTTAGGGTGTGATGATTGGTCCGATAAGCCCAAAGGGTAGGAAAGAGTTACAAATGCCAATAATGTCCAACATCATTGACAATATTCTTTAAGATGGATAGAATGGTTTTATTTGATGCCTCAGCGTGTCCATTGCCTTGCAGGTTATATGGAGTGGATTTCTTGTTCTTGATCTTGAATTTTTCACAAAGAGATTTCACATCTTGGTTCATAAAGGATCTAATATTATCAGATATAATATAGGCCAGGATACCATATCGATAGATGATATGGTAATGAATGAATTTGGCTATTTGTTTCTTGGTAACATAAGTGAGAAGAATGGACTCAATCTACTTGGTATAGTACTTGGTTGTA
Source organism: Torreya grandis (assembly GCA_037957365.1). Classification (NCBI taxonomy): domain Eukaryota; kingdom Viridiplantae; phylum Streptophyta; class Pinopsida; order Cupressales; family Taxaceae; genus Torreya; species Torreya grandis. Next base: position 2,943,011 of record JARHVA010001423.1, on the reverse strand, counting down.
GTCAAAATGTGTTTATGGCCATCTAAAGATGTCAGATTAATTTTACCAATGAGATCAAGAACCCATGTTGATAATGGCCATGGTGTTATAATCAGCTACAATGGTAAGGAAGGTGCATGTATCATATTTCCATGTTGCTGACAAAGAACACACTTCTTTACATAATTACAAGCATCTATCTCTATTTTGGGCCAATAATAACCTATTCTAAGGAGTTTATTTGCTAGGAATACATCATTATTATGGACCCCACACATTCCTTCATGAACCTCCTTTAGTACCAGCTTGGATTCTCCTAAATATAAATAATGAAGAAGCATTCCATCATAGCCTTTACGACAAAGCATGTTTCCAAGGAGGATATAACATGGTAAGCGATGAAGGAATAGTTTTTTTTGGTTGTTATAAAGGTTGGTGGGAAACACATGACTATGGAAATAGTCATAAAAATCTTGGTACTATGGTAGCTCAGGTGAGGGATTAGGATCAACAATAGTGCATATCCTCTCTGAATCTGATAGAATATGTGCTGGATGAAGAAGATTTTCAATCAAGAATTGATACTCTTTATCACTATCATGCATTTGACTCATGGAACTGATTGTTCCCATGGCATCAATAGATCTATTATTGACTCATGGAACTTACTCAAACTGTAGAGATTTAAAATTTATTTTGAGGTTATTGACAATTTACTTGTAAGTAACAAGCTTATCATCCCTTGTTTGATACTAGTCAATTTTTTAATTTATGATTAGCTATGAATCTCCATAGACTTTTAAGCTTTGAATATCCAATTTTATGGTAAGATGAAGCCCTACAACCAATGCCTCATATTTATTCATATTATTTATACAACAAAATTGTATATGGAAGGATTTGGGGATTAAATCCCCCTATGGTGTGATCAATAATATACAACCTCTAGATCCTTGAGATGTGAAGGATCCATCAAAATAGAGCATCCACTATTTAGGTTCTTATGATTCTTGTGAAAGGTTAAAGTTGAGAGGTTGAGTGGTTGTAATAGGAGCTTCTACAAGTTAGTCATTAAGAACTTGTCCTTTGATTACCTTTTGATTTTGGTACTCAATATCAAACTCACTGAGGAGCATAATCCATTTATCCATGCATCCTTGAAGAGCTGCTTTAGATAAGAGGAACTTGAGAGGATTTACCTTGGTGTTAAAAATAGTTTTATTATTTAGCATATAATGTCACAATTTATGAGTAGCAAACACCATAGCTAAACATGCCTTATTAATAGTCATATAACTATGTTCATAGGCTACTAATGTGTAGCTTAAATAATAAACATGTTCTTTACCATGATCATCCAGTGCATGTTATATGGTTGATATATAAAGAAGCAGTAGCTTTCCTTGTGTTGGAGGTCATAAGATTGGTGGATTGGCCAAGTATGTTTTAAGCTTTGAAAATTCTATCTAACAATCTTCATCCCACTAAAATGTTACCCCTTTATTTAAGAGATGGGTAAATGGGTGGAAATTATTTGTCAATTGAGAAATAAACCTATGTATAGACTGGATCTTTCCTTGTAGACCTCACAACTATTTAAGATTGTTTGGTGGAGGCATTTCCATAATAGTGTTGACCTTTGCAGGGTCAATTTTGATCCCTCATTGTGATACAATGAACCCTAAATTTTTTTTTTATGTGACTCCAAAGACACATTTCTTAGGATTTAAGTGGACTTTATATGTATGAAGCCTCTCAAATATTCTTCATAAAATGTTAGGGTGTCCAACTCTTGCTCTTAATTTTGCTAGAATATCATCAACATAGTCCTTAATAATGTCATGCATCATGTCATGGAAAATAATAGTCATTACACATTGATATTTGGCTCTAACATTCTTCAAACCAAATGGCATGACTTGGTAATATAATGTCCCCTATGGAGTGGTGAATGTAGTCTTATGCTAATCTTCAAGGGCTAGCTTGATTTTATTGTAACTAGAAAATCCATCCATTAAGGATAGTATTTTGTACCCAGTATTTGAGTCGATGATCATGTCGATGTTAGGTAAAGAAAAATCATCTATGGGGCATGATTTATTGATGTCATGAAAATTAGTACAAACACATATGATTGGAGTATTTTTACTCATTGGTACTATGTTAGAAACCCATTCAAAGTAGTCTAGTGGTTTGATAAAATTGGCTCCTAATAATTTTTACAACTTGGCCTTAACTAAAAGGGTGATACATGGATGCATCTTTCTCAACTTTTGCTTGACTGGTTTAGCAACAGGGTGAACAAAAAGATGATGCACAACTCAATCTAGGTCTAAGCTTGGCATGTCAAAGTATGCCCATGCAAAGATGTATATATAATCCTTAATAATGGATATAATATGTTTGTGTTCTGCTTCAGTAAGGAAAGCTTAAAGATAAATAATTTAGGGATACTCATGGGTTCCCAAATTCATTTTTGTTATGCTCTTCATAAGGAGTGTGGATCCATCTTCTAGAACTATAGGCAATGTATGGTCATGATCATTTTCCTCTATTATATCTTCTTGTTGTTTCTCCCAAAGATCTAGATAATATGAAGAATCATAATCTGCCTTCTCAAGTAAAGGCTAATTGGCAAAACCCTCTAGAAACTCAAGATCAAGACACTCAAATATTTGATATTGTTTTGAAGAGATGCTTGTACTAGCTATGGAACTTGTGCTAGATGGGTTTTCTATGTCCTAAGGGGATGATAAAACTTTCCTACCTGGGAGCACTTGAAATAAGTTTTCACTCAAAGGCTTGTCTTTTTCTTTACTTTTTCCTTGATCGATAAGTGCCTCACAGAGGTTTTAACCTAAATATATTTATGTTTGTTATTTATTATGACCAAGAAAGTTTGTGTTCTCTCCAAAGTAGGCAAAAATATCTAATGAAAATTCAAAACCTTGTTTATGATCACCAATCATCTTGTAGACCCATGTATTCTGCAATCGATTCTCCATTTTGAAACTCATCAAGGAATATGATTGAATTTTGTTGATCCCAATCTATAAGTTTAGGATGGAAAAGGCATAATTTATAGTGAGGGTTTACTTTAAGATGGGAAACACTGATGGTAAATATATAATGTCCTACTTCAGGAAGGCAAGCACCACTAAGATGGGTTTTTGCTTCAGGATAGGAAGCTCCAATAGGCATTATGGTTAATATGCCATTTGAATCAAACAAATTTGAGTCAATAAGCTCATCAAAAAGGCTATAATGGGATGTTATATCACTACTAGGAATCTTGTTACTAGTCACTTTAGAAGATTCACTATCAAATGTCAGGAGGTCATCCTATAGTGGTTTAAATCCAAGACCATGATTCTAATTGATAACTCTAGCTGATAAGGGCTCTAAAATTCTTTGCACCTATGGGCCAAGGCATTTTCTTGTATAGTCAAGATGATCCACTATCCAGTTAGGGATGGGATACTTTGGATTCTAAAAATAATTAGCAAGGCCTTTAGAACATAACCAATCTCCCTTGATAAAAGCCTCTCAATCTTTCTTTGGTGCAATTATAGGTACAAAACCACATGAGGTTTTGGTTGTTGCTTCTTTTATTACCAAATCTAATATAGTCTATTATGAGTCTAGGAATTTTTAGGCTTACTAAATGTTTTAGGGGATTTTGGTATTTTTTAATATGGAGGATGTCCTTTAGATGGTACATGGAAATGCTTACATCTTTAATAATAATCTTCTTGGCTAGAGCTGTAAGAAATGGATCAACCAAAGTGGAGGCTAGATCACTAGGGTCTATATAATTAGATGGAGATGGATGAGAAATGATGGATTTATTCTTCTTTGTAATGAATTTAGAACTTGGGAAATAGTTATAATTATGAAACTCTACTTCAAGATGTTTGTAGTATTGATATGGCTGTTGATCAGTGGGAATAGTAACTCGATCCCATCATAGAGAAACTTAAGGCATTGGTGAAGAGTAGATGGAACTACCTATACTTCATGGATCTAAGGATGACCAAGAAGTATGTTATAAAGAAGCTCAATATCTATAATATAGAATAATGTGTGATGAGAAATAGACCCAACCATGATTGGTAACCAAATTATTCTAGATGACTCCATCTAGGCATTATCATAAGCCTTGATTGTAATAGTTTATAGCTGAATGTCTTTATCCATGTAGCTCAATTGTCATACAAATTTAAGAGATATGATGTTCAACCCTAACCATTATCTATAAGAACCTACTTTATCTTGTGATCTGCAATGATTATCTTAATGTATAATGGGTTATTATGGTTTGGGTCAAGGGTGGACATGTCTTTTTGATAAAATGCAATTTGATAAAATGAAGACAAGTGTCCAACTAGGTTCTAGAATTGATCAAGGTTTATATTATTAGGCACAATAGACTCTTGTAAAAGTTTGTTGAAGATGGTTCTATGGACATCAAATGTCTACAAGAGTTCTAATATATAAATTGTGTAGGGGTTTTATCTAGTTGATCTATTAGGCTATAAGGCCTTTGAATTGTGAATTAAACTAATTTAGTCTTTGTTGTGACAATATTCATCTTTGAAACCATTGGCACAATAGTTTCATTGGGTTTTATGGAAGAAGTGAGTGAAGGGCCCTGGATGGTAACTCATGGCTATCTAGTTATGACTACACAACCTAGAGGTGGCAAAGAGTTATTATAATTAGAAGAGGAAGACAAAGGCCTTGGATGGTGACTCACAAGCATCTAACTATATCACTACCATTTTGGGTCAATGAGGAGCCTTTATAATTAGAAGAAAGGTGTTGTTGTTCAAAATTTGTAACCCATGTAAATAGAGTAGCAACATGATGATGCAAACCTAACATGGTATTACTATGGGGAGAGTGTGCTTACCCTATATTGATGGGTCCCATGTTATGAGGAACATAAGATTGGCCATGCAATTTTATAGTAATAGTGGTAATGTGGGTTGTAGAAATGCATCCCATAGTATTATCATAGTTTTAAGGTAAATTTTTATAAGCCACATTATTAGTGTGGGCATTATGATCTCAATTATTCTCATTACAATTTTGACCTTGTTTTTGGTTCTGATTCTACCTCTATCCTTGATTGTGACCATTTTGATTATTTATTGGTGGTGGTGGATCATGTCAAGGAAAAGGGTCTTTGTAGATTCCCATATCCTAATTTGTGTCCTGATTAGGGGCCAACTTAATTTATAGTTCACCACTTTCAATAAAGTCCTCAATAATATGTCACAATTGAACTTAAAGATATGCACTATGACTAGCAACATGATGAAAGTTACACCCTTCAATAACTTTGTACCAATCTAGTTTTGGTTGATCTTGAGGAAACGGCCTTGTTACTAGCCATATAATTAAATTAGTTACAATGAGGTTTTGTCACACTATTTCAACTGATTATCCTAACTTGATAGACTCTAAAATTATTATGAAATTTCCTTCATGGAGGTTGTCTCTACAAATTAGTTAATATATTTGGGGGAGTTAATTGTACATTTGAGGGAGGCATAACCTATACCATTTGTATATGTCTTGTTTTAGTCACCCCATTTCCAACCATGTTTTTATTTTTACTAAAGCCCTTAGGCTTATCTTACATAACTTTTTGAACTAGTCATTTATTCTGATTAGATTATTGACCTTGTGCAAAAATCTTAACAAGGCCTTTAACAATAAGAGCCTTCTCAATTTTTACTCCTTTGTCAATAATATATTCAAATGAGTGAGCACAAGCTAACCATAGATTATGCATAACTTTAGGATGAAAATTTTATGCAAAGATATAAGCCAACTATTTGTCTAGTAAATTATGTTGAAAGTAGCTTGCCAATGCTCTCCACTTTTGCAGATATGTGGTGAAACTTTCACCATCACATTGCTTGGCTTTACATAAGTCAACAACAGTTAATTTATGTTCTATGTTATATGAGAAATGGTTAATAAACTTTTTTGATAAGTCATTCTAATCCACAATTGATACCTTGGGTAGTTTAAGTAGCCAATCAAGAGCTTGTCCTACTAAACTTTGCAAAAATAATCATAATAAGTATCCACTACTATAAGCAACCTCTTGATATAAAATAAAGAATGCTTGTATGTGTCCACATGGATCTCCTTTTCCTTTGTATTTTTAAAATTTGGGTGCCTCAAAATGAGGTGGAATGGGGCTTTGGAGAATAGATAAATCAAATGGATTGGGAATATCTCATCAAATTTGTACTTTTTGACTCTATTATTTATCTCCAATCTTTGAAAATTTTCCTTCATAGAGTTCCATTCTTGCATGTTTGGTGTATTTGTGGATTGAATAAGATGTTGTTGGGGTGGAATGTTCCCTTGGTTTCATTACTGTTAGGGTAGAATGTGCCCCTAGTTTCATTGTTATTGGTGTGGAATGTGCCCCTCGTTTTGTTGTTGTTAGGGTGGAATGTGCCCCTACTTTTGTTTCTATTGGGGTGGAATGTGCTCCTAGTTTTATGTGGATCTATAAGGAGTATATACCTTTCGATCCATGACTTGGTTTTAATTTTCTCCTTGAGTTGAGAATATAAGCTATTGATTCTTGGATTGTAAAACATTCCCTGAATTTGGCTATTTTGTACTTTACTGATTTTGGAAATTTCTATGTTTATTTACCAATTTTTGGGATGGTTGAGAAGAACTAGCCAAATTGTCTTGACAGATTTCCTCAATTCAAATTGAATATTTGGGTTTTTGAATTTATAAAGTGACAAGAGGTTCTTGATGATTGAATAATGTATGTTCTGTGTCAAATGGAACACTTTGTAAGGTCTCTTATATCTTTAACTATTCATTTATATTACCTTGATCCACTATGGTAATGTCCTCATCCAATATTTATTACATACTTTCAACCACATTTTCTTGTTCTTTTGAAGCATTATTATGAATTAAACTAGCAACTGGGGAGTTAGTTCAGTCTATGACAAGTTGATCTACATATCATTGGCTTATTATCTTGATCTTAACTAGAAGACCTAGATTTGTGGGTTTTGAATCTATTTGTATTTCCTTTCATTTGTTAGAGGAAGAAGGTATGTCTATTTGTGAAAAATCTTTCTCTTTCCATCATTATTCTCCATCTCTAAATAAGGTATGCAGTTATTCTATAGGAAAGTTAGAAGGTAGTCTGGCCCCTGATTCTATCAATCTAAGAAGGGATTCATCTTGATCTTCTTTGGGTTGATATTCATTGTAATCATCTTTAGATCCTAATATTACAAGGATGTCATCAAAAAAATGAGGTTATCTTGACCATCATAAAGAGGCCCCACTATGAGTGAACCTTTGAGTCATGTCTAAAAGAGCTATTATGTGTGTTTGACTAATTTTGGACCAACGTTTGGAAACCAAACAAAGTATGCTTTGGCTCTCTTTTAAAAAAATAGCCAAGGTACCAGTGAGGCTATAAAGGAGGGTGGTTTGAAACCATGCACAATTTTATAAGATTTGGTTCATGAGTTTACTCAACCTTTGGTAAGGTTTAAATCATATAGATTGGAAGAGGGTAAGGTAACTCAAAGACCCAAGGTGAAAACTAGTACACTAAAACCTATATCTTTGTGATACACTTGCACTGTAAAAGCTAGTTTTAACTTTGATAACTTGACCCTAGAAGTTTATAAGAAATCTCTTTTGATTACGAAGAATAAAAAATAGACTAATCAACTCAAGATGTAACAACATACATGAATCACTAAGTATAAATCTAGGACCAAATAGGCAACACAATGTCACCACATGATTCTAGTAGGATAAAATATATTATGGGACTAAAAACATTAGCGATATGTAAGATGACTTGAGTCTACCAAGATGATAATGCAATTTTGAGTCTTAATAAATGACCTTCAATATAAATGGCAAATTGAACCCAAGTTAGCACAAGCTTAGTGCACAAATGGTGAACCCACTTTGACACACCAACCCTTAGAACTTAGAAAGGTTCAATTTTGTATGTGGATTATAAATTAAGTATTTAAACAAATTGGATAGAATATCTACACTAAATTGGGTAGCATGACTACATGAAAGTGGATGATATGACATAAAGCTTTTGATAATAATTTGAACAAGGAAAAGGTGAATTTTTTAATTGGATAGCGTAATGCCTCCCTTACTCAAGAAAAATGAGGGCAATGTGTTTTGGTTAAGTTCACTGGGTTAACAAGTAGTTTTAGACACAAATCAAGACCAAGTAAGCTAATGTCAAAAAATAGACATCTTAAGTCTAAACTAACAAGGTATGGCAAAGTGGGGTCTACTAAACTAGCAAGGTTTTGATCATTCTAGTGGAATCAATTACATAATGACATTCATGTAAAATGATGCAAAAGACAAGCATAGAAATTTGGTGACCATGGCATTAGCAAGTTGTAAAAAGGTCTAGTCTTTTTTACAACCACTACATCCTACTATTCACTTAGTGTGGTATGATGTCCAAATAAAAATACATCCCATGTGCAAATCCAACTAGGAGCCAAATGAAGTCAATGCCGAGAGATGAAACCCTAGGTCAAAGCTTCCCTAATAAACTCATAGGAGGTAATGGCATCCCCCTTGTAAGCCAAGTTTGCATAAAAATAAAGAAATCATGAAATAGAAAGACTTTGGTATCATTTTCAAGGTCACCCAAACTTTGACAAGTTTTTGGGGAGTGCTTTAGATGACATTATTTCTAAGCCTTGGACTAGGCTATTTGCAATAGGAATGGCACTTTTGATTCCAAAGTTTCCCTAAAGGGGACAAATGGAAGAGCATACACGTAACATTCCTATTTTTACCAAACAAAATCTAATTAAACAACTATTGCAAACAAAAATTGATAAGTGTGTTCAATTTTAAGCCCAAATGAAAGATTTGGTGGTGTTCATTTGACCCCTTGGTCTTAAGATTATGAATTTTGAAAACATTCATCTAAGCATCTAAATTTTTCATCAAACACCATAATAAAGTTCCTAATTGATTTTTAAACATGCAAAAGGTCATTTAAAACATGTTTTTAGCAAATGTCAAGCTTGGTCCTACAACAAAAAAAATGTTAGAATGTCCTTTAGCTTTGAATATCTTTTTGGTTGAAACAATAAACTTTAGAAAAAGAGCTCTTAAGTCTGTATTTTAAGAAAAACATAGTGATTGATGTCAATTTATATAATTGACAATGGTTACATTTTCTAACTGATGTTAGTTATCTAACTGACATCAGTTATACCAATGTGACTGATGATAGGTATATAATCGATGTCATTTTTGCTAACTAATGTTGATTACTATGTAAAACTATGGCAAACAAAAATGGAAAAATAAAGTTAAAAAATTAATTTTCAAGAGTTGTAAGGGTCCAAATGAATATTTTAAAGCTGTAAAATGATCTTCTTCAGGTGTGATATGTGTCTAGTCCCACTGGGCATGTGAAGATGTAGAGAGGATTACAAAGCAAGTTAATCAAGAATTAGTCCATAAATAATGAAAAATTCATTAAGAACTAACTAACTAAGCCTATCTATTCCTATGGGAATTAAAAAGGATGGAAAGAAACAAATGAAAGAAAGCAACATCATATTACCTTCCCAAATGGATTCACCATACCCATGTGGCTCGAAAGCATGTTCTCCCTTGATCAAGCATCCTTGTCTTTGTCAAAAATGGTGATAAACTCCTCTAATGTCTCAAGAACACTCCATAAAACCTAGGCTCATGATTCTAAATCACTAAAATAGCCTATCAATGAACCTTGCAAAAAACATCAATGATAAAATGCAAAGGATTGTGGAAACAATTTAACATTATAACTTTGCAATATTCAAGCTTAAAATTCATGTCCATGGCCTCTCTATTTATAGATTTTTCAGATTGGTTAGGATTAACCATGACCATGCACCTCAATATTGAGATGTATGGCCATGGATAATCCTAATATTTGGAATTAAATTCATAATTATCTTCATCATGACCTTGGAAGAAGGGACAATGAAGAGGCATGGGAGATATTAACTAGGCATGGGTGACCCATAATCCTGATATTTATGGCATTTATGGCCTAGGGATGTCTACCCAAGAAATGATGCCCCCTGATGATGCAGTTAATAGGAATGAGGTTGCTATGATTAACTTGTGTTTTCCATGTGTAGGTTTATTTTAGGATAATAAAAAGATGTTGAAGATGATAAGGTTTAAGATTAACATTCAGAGAGGTAACCACAAAGGAGGAAGCAAGGTGGCATTGGTCAAAGAATAAGGAGGTCTATATGTCACTCATAGGCCTTGGGATCTAGGAGGATGTGACAATGCATAGTTGGAGTGGAAAAGAGAGATAAAATATAAGGAGAAGAATAATCTAAGCTTAGTTGAACTTTTAGGTAAAGTTTCTTTTGCACCTTAGTAGTATGATGTAGGAACATCATTATTTGACATATGTTTATTTAGGCACTTTTGATTTCATCAGATGTTTTGTAGTAAATCAAAATGATTAGGATGTTTTAAGTGTTTTTAAGAGTCTTAGGACACACTTTATAAATTTTTACAACTATCTATAAGTGCTTAGGTAGGCTAGATTTCAAGTTTGGCATTTTCCTACCAAATTGAATAATTTAAAATTTTGAATTTGTCAAAGCATTGTTTAGGAGATTTTGTGTGTGTTAAGGGATGAATCAGATTGATGTAGTTAAGGTAACCCTTTTGAATACACCATGGGTCTATACCATGGTACTTAGATCACATATGTATGTAAAAATAGGCCTAGTTTTACCTTTCCATGTTCTATGTAGTCTTTGTGATTGTTGGAAAGGCAAAAGGCAACTAGGCTAGTTATAGGATATAAAAGAGTTGTAAATTATTTTTCTTGAGGAAGTTATGGGGAATGAGTTATAAGTGTAATGGGGATTAATTCAAGAATAAATGGATGTAACTCCAAATAAAATTAATGAAAAGGTTCCTCAATTTTAGAAACAAACTCTACAAACCCTATGTACTTTACATTTTATGTTTAATGGACTATATGCATGAGATGAGAAAGAATAGATGTTTTTCAATGTGGATTTGATTTTAAACATGTTAGTAAAATATATGTATGGCAGTGTCATGAATTATAATTCCAAGAAATATTGAGTTGATATTTTTCTTGTTGACAACTAATTATTTGAACCCTATGTTTTCTGTATATGCATGGAAATTAAGTGTGCAAGATAGAGTATAGAGAAAATAATCTTTCACATCATATTTGAAAAATCCTTTGTGAAGTTGGTAATTTTTTTACATTATCTTAAGTTCCTTATGATATATTTTTTGTTTCAATAATTTTTTGTTAGAAGTCATCTCAAACTCTGTAGGTGGTAATGAGTACCTAAATACAATCAACTCGATATTTGGTAAGAAGTGAGTAAAAGGAACATCCAAAGATAAACTAGTGAGTGTATATTGTGTATAATTCTAGTGTAAACCTTAATCCACACACACAAAATTCAAAATACTCATGAAAATATTGAAACCATAAGATATCAATCCTCAGGTTACCATAACCCTATATTTTACACACAATCAAACTCAAAACTCATCTTAGATGTGAACAAAAGCATCAAAAGGAAGTCTAATGTATTGAAAAAATGTAAGGATGTTAAATTGACCTTGATTAACCATTACATTTTTTTGAACATCCTTTGAATGTTTGAAAAGGTAATTTGACCCTTCTTGGACTCACACAAGTTGTTACAAACCCTATGCTAGGGTTTTCATACAAAAACATGGATTTTAAGAGATTCCACTAGTGAAAAATACTAAAATTTTGATATTAGTTTGATAAATATGTTTAATAAGATATTTTAAGGGTTTTATATCATTTTAGTATGGAAATTTAGGGTTTAGAATGACTCTGTATAAAAAAGGGTTCAAGAGACCTAAATAGGCCTAAATACTTCCTAAAAAGGGTTTAACAAAGTGACCTAAGAGAAAAGATAGGTAATGAAAGTTCATGGAAAGGAATAACTAGATAAATTGTATATGAAAAGGTTTTTATTTTTTGAAGATCATATTGTACTTCTTCATACAAGAGGAAATTGTTTAAAAAAAGGCTACTAGATAGCCTATCTAAGGGAAGGAGTAGTAATTATGGTAAAGAGTTATATTGAGGGGTTTTTTAGAATAGTTAGGTATTTTAATAGGATCGGTTTGAGAAAATAGAAAATCCTTAGAACCTTCATTTCACCAAAAAACTTAAATTCATAGTTGAGTATATATAGCCTATATGAGAATCAAGCTTGGAGTTAAAGGATTGGGAAAGATTGAGGTAAGTGGAAAATTAAAGAAGGACAAGGATATTAAGAGGAGGAGAGGACAATATAAAAATAATTGAAGGGTGTTTTCAAGATAGATAATAGGTTTAGACACTAAAGTAGAGGGATACAATTTTATAAAGAGATCAAAGAGAAATAGACTATGAAGATAGACCAACATGGCAAGTTAGAGCCTAGAGATTGAAGGCAGAGGTAAAGGTGTACATGATTCATGTTTACATCCAAAATATACAAGATCATTAATGACCTTTTCATCACTCTACATAATTTTATAATTATATAATTTAAATATCCTAAAGATATAATAGTTATAGGTGTGGTGGATCATAGTCAGAAGCACTACACTTTTGAGAGTTTTGATCCTTCTTTTATTTCTTATTTTGTTTCTCATGGTGATATAGTGATAAAATTTTGGCATGAGATACTAAGAAACTTGAACTATAAATACATGTATAAAATGAGTGCAAAACATCTTATAAATGGCATTCTCAATGTCTCTTATATTGATGGAGTGTGTTATATTGGTCTATTTGGTAAATAACATTAGGATTCATTTATAATAGGTAAGGCCACACTTTCACATACACCTTTAGAGTTGGTTCATTTTGATTTTATTAATTTATCAACTTTATCCTCCTTAGTAGCCAAGTATGCACTCACATTCATTAATGACTACACTAGACAAACACGGGTATATTTTTTCAAGTTGAAAAGCAAAGTCTTTTATACATTTAAGGTCTTCAAAACATTTGTGTAAAAATAATCATCTCTTCCTCTGAATAACATACATAATGAAAATGGAGGAGTATGATATTAATTCCTTCCTCAATTTATGTATTGGGCATGGCATCCAACATCATTACATTATGCCATACAATCCACAATATAATGGCATAACTGAGTAGAAGAATATAAATTTGAAAGAGATGGAGAATTGTATGCATCATTATAAAAATTTAGGACCATAATATTGGGTTGATCTAGTTAATTATGTTTATTAAATCCAAAACTAAATTCCACATAAGGTTGTGAAAAATATAACACCTAAAGAAGCATGGTCAAGCATCAAGATTGACAGTTTTGTCTATCATGTTTTCGGAAGTATGGCATGGTCATTTTTACTTGATGATAAGTGAAAATATTTGGAGAATAAAATAAAATCACTCATGTTTTTTGGATATTTTTAAAATTTTCAAGCTTATCAATGTCTTGATCCTATCACTAAATATGTCTTCTTTTGATGGGATATACGAGTTGATGAGAATTACACTCCACAATAATCTTTATCTAGATCTTCTTCATCTCCTTCTTCTACATTTGATTATGAGGACCTCTTCTTATTTTTGATGATGGTGAGGATGTTGTTTATACTACTCTTATTTAGCCATGAAGACCACCTACTTCACAGTCCACTCCTAAGTGGATCATAGCAATATATAGGTATCAGGTTATTTGATCGATGATCCTACAGATACTCATTAAACTCACTCATAAACTTATGGTGGTTTTAATTTGATTCATTGGATTACAGATTATCCATTATTGTTTTTTAAATAATAGGTTATATACACATAATATTTTTAACTTTTATCAAATAATAACACTTTACATCTTATAGGAACCTATCAACACTCAATCTCTCTGAGTGCATACCTTAAGGGGTGCATTAGGAAAGGGGTGGGAAGATTTTTAGTTATTCATAGGATTGTTGTCCCTTATTACCACATTATTACCAATCTAACCAGCTCCTAAAATTATTCCCTAAGCTATTACTCCTCTTTTGCACATTTCTCCAGTCTTTTTCCTCTTTTCATCCCTCTTTTTCTCACCTTAATCCCATTTTAAAAGTCAATTGTACTAGGTCAACCCTGTATAGTTTTCAGCCCTTGATTACTATATAGGATCAACCTAGTCAACTTAGTACTATTTTAGGAAATTTTCACTTGAGATTTGTGTTAGCCTTTTGGCTGACCTAGCTTGAGACCTGGTGAATAATTGACCAAAAACATACAGAGTCGACTAGGTCGAACCCATACAACCAACATATTCAAAAGGGTTTAGGGTGAGATTTGCCTATAAATACAAGATCATTTTATCATTATTTATATATTCAATCAAGAGTTTTTATTAACTTGTGCTTCTTTACAATCTACTCTTTCATGATTCTACTTGAGGAGTCTTAGCATAGAGTTTCTACTTGGAGAATCTAGTCTTGTGGATAAGTCTTGTATGCTTTGGCCTTTCTTAGTGATCCTTAAAAACCATAACCATCTATTGCAAATCCCCTTTGGTCAAGGGAGATATTAAATCTCGATGGGTTCACATTCAGGTAAGTATATTCTAATGTTGTTCTTCTCTCTTTAGTAGATATAACTAGCACAAGTATTGGCTCTAATAATATTACTCTTCATACTCCATGTATTAGGGTTTTACTCATACTTAGCATAATTAAGATTCTGCTATACATGTTTTTATTTCTTTACTTGCACCTCATATTGTGCCACAAGCTTTGGTGAGCACTAGATTAGATTTAATTTTTTTATTATTATACATAAGTGAAATATTAAACCTATGAAACTTTTAGGGTTATTACATGATTGTGTTAAACTATAAGCTTTAGAACCCTTCCTATCATGGTGTATTATGATAAATGATCCCCTAATTAGGTCTAGTGGATCCTCATATTGGTCATGCTCCTACTTAACAATTGTATTCCCAATCGAAAGTGTAAGTATACTATATCTTCTTTAAGCCATGATTGATTTATAGACATGATGCATTTCTAATTGCATACATTCTAGTGAACCTGATGTGAATCCTATCTCACCACTGGTTGGATAGTCTTCATGTTTTCACTTTCTTCTTATTATTTTATTCACTTTGGCTTCACCTTCATAATACATTATGGTGAACCTGACATGAACTAACCCTTGTAGGATTTGTTCACTTATTTCATCATTTTATCATTTCATTTTTATACAGTCCATTTTTCCCTTACTTACTATACTAGGTCAACCCTATCGACTCTATATAGTTTTCAACCCCTATTTTATGTACTAGGTCAACCCTATAAACTCTATATAGTTTTCAACCCCTTTTTTATGTACTAGGTCTACTATGTCGACTTTGTATAGTTTTTATCCCCTATTTTCTATACTAGGTTAACCCTATCAACTTTTTATAGTTTCTAACGGCTATTTTCTATATTAGGTTAACCCAGTCAACTCTATACCTTTCTTTGCTTTCTCTATTTGTCTATCTAGTTATTTTTTCTCTTTCTTAGCATTTTGTTCATTTTTTTCAAGCATCATGTACCCCACCAAAATATTCTTGGAAAACTTGAATCCATTTAGAAACTATATGGGGTTATCTTTTCTTCTTATCTTTTCCTATCTTTTCTTCCTATTTCTATCTTTTAGGGTATCTTGTAATGCCCATACACATATTAATCTAACCTTTAGGGAATCTTGTGAGCCCACCCACATTTCCTTTTAGACTCTAGGTCATCTTGTGATGCCCACTCTTAGTCTCCATTACATTCTACCAAACTAATTCAACTTCAAGAAACCTTTCGAGATACAAGCTTGTCTATCACATGTTCATACTTAATATAGACATCAATATAGGATCATTTCCTTCTTTTTATGTTTTTCATCTACATCTATCTAACACTTTTTGTAGGTTACTTACATAGGTCTCTCCCTCTACATAATTTATCTTTATTTACAAACCTTTAGTCCTTCGTTTTTGGTCTTTTGTTTCCCTGACATACCATAGTATTCTTTAAATTTACTCTTTTTTTCATTCTTTTTTGGCACCCCTTGGGTTTCTCTTTTGTGAGTTGCTTTGTAAGACTATGGATAGGACCTGACACTCCTCACAAAATACCATCTTTTGTATACCTCATTCGTTTTCACATACATAATTTTTGGCACCCTCATAGGTTTCTCTTTTATGAATTTGCAATGTAAGACCATGGATAGGACCTGGACCTCCTCATAAAATTATCATCTTTTCATTATTTTTCTAGAATACATTTTGTAATGGTTACATATTCTTGATCTTTATTCTCAACTTTAGTTTTTTCTTATTTTGATAGATGGAATTTGCACAACAATATATATTAGCATGTTTGCCTCTATTTCCCTGATTCTTATGATAAAGAATCACACTTTAATATCATTGTATACCTTTTTACCCTTTTTCACATTTTTTGTGATTTTAAATAATTAAAATTATTCTATGTGTCACTCCTCTTGATTTCCCCTTCCTTTCACTCCACATTAGATAAAATAAGGTACAAGTCAAGATAGACCTTTTATTTTATCTATATTTCAAAGATTCTTAGACCCCATACTCTTTGAAGTTTATCTCTCTTAGAAACTAAGTCCAAAGTATTCAAATTAAAGTCATTTTTATCACCCATGTTTGGTTTTCCAAATCTGTGTAGAGGAGGAATATAAAAATCCATCAATAAAGTTAAAAACTTAATCATTTGAATAAAAAAGCAATGATATGTAAAATGCAACATACAAATCTCAAAAGTCAAATCACACCAAAAGACATGATTATAAGCACATGTCCTATCTCTAATTGAAGCTCAAACTCCACATTTGGCCTCACATAGATCTGAGGTTCATTGGGTATGGTAGTCTTGTAGATTAGAATAGGGGAATCCAAAAAACTTTATGGTGATACATACTTTCTCATGCAAGTACCCAGTCTTCATAATAGATTGATAGCTCTGTAAGGGATCCTGAGGAATGGGAAACATGTTGTGAGAAGGTAGGTCTATTTTAATTTTCATGCATATAGAATTCATGGGATGATCTATATACTTAATTTATTTACCTAAGACTTTTGTGGCTAAGAAAAGTTCTCTAGAGTCTTTAAGGTCAAAATTCCTCTTGTTTTGACAAACCTAATTTGAGTGTCTTGACTTCAATAAAGAATTGTTCTACCTTGGTTTTTCCTTCATTATCCCCTCCACCCATTTCATTTCCCCACTTGATAGATAAATTGTGATTCCAAATATATTTCCCCTTCTTCTTTATCTCTTAAAAACATACTAGCACTACTTTGTTCTAGTTTTATCTATCCTTAGAAATATGTTTGAGAAACTATGGATTACTTATTTATTTTTCACCATGATTTTACATTTATATATTTATTTTTATTCCTTTTACCATTAATCATTTTTTTTACTATTTTATTGTTATGGACACCTGAGTTCATACCCTTTTTCCATTATTGAGTGAGGGTTGATTATTACTTCTCACTCACCAATGTTGTTTTCTCTTTTATGCTCCTTTTTCCATTATTGATTGAGATAAGGATTTTTAATTTTCACTCATAAATGTTTTTTTTACCATTTTTTTTCTTATTTTACCATTAATTTGTTTTATTACCATCCTGTTTGACATGTATCCTTGGTTTGACTTGGTGATTTTACCTTTCTTACTCAAAGTTTACTTGTTTGATTTTTTCGATCTTTAGTATCCTTGGATTTTTAGTTACCCAATTTAATCTTATATTTAACTTGGTTATTTGGTATAACATAGTACTTATCACCCCAACTTACCAAATTCCTAAGTATATTCCATCCACATAGTGTTAGTTATCTTGGCTTTCTTGTGTTTGTTTGTTTTTGCTCTTTAGTTTTATATTCTTGGGTCTATCAAAAGTAGTCTCTATTCCTACACAATCAAAACTAAAACACAATAGACAACCATCCAGTGATAAATTTAAGTTAAATTATGCATCACATTTACTTTTCAATTATTTTCCCTTTTAGATATTTACTTTCAATTATTTAATGCTTTAAAATACTAAAATTCTCTAGCCTCAACATTATGTGTCTTCCTATTCTTTCTTTAAGCACCATCCCCTATTGCATCTTGGTGACACATGATGAGCTTAGAGTGGGGCATATGCATACAAATAATATTTTTAATTTTTATTAAATATTGACACTTTACATCTTGCAGGAACCCATCAAGACTCAATCTCTCTAAGTGTACACCAAGAAAGGGGTGGGCAGACCTTGGGTTCTTTATAGGATTTTCGTCCCTTATTACCACATTATTACCAATCCAAATAACTCCTAAAACCATTACCTAATCTATTAATCCTCCCTTACACATTCCTCTAGTCTTTTTCCTTTTTTCATCCCTCTTTTCCTCACCTTAATCCCATTTTAATAGTCAATTGTACTAGGTTGATTGGGTCAACCTTGTACAATTTTAATCCTTTGATTACTATAGAGGGTCAATTAGGTTGATCCTGTACTATTTTTGGAGATTTTGATTTTAGATTTATGTCATCCCTTTGGCCAACCTAGCTCGGGACTTAGTGAATAATTGACCAAAAATATAGGGTCAAACCCCAAGGTACATGATATTCTGCCGATAAGGGTTACTATGTTGTTTTTAGGGTTTAGGGTTTAGGATTTTAGACCTACTTCAAAAAACCAAGATATGATACCAAAATTTGAAATAAAGATGAATGAGAGGGGGGGGGGTGAATCATTCTTAAAACTTTCATATAAAAACTTAAGAAATCATAGATCAATTAGACAAGCATGTACATTTTAATAAGTAGAGGCATCAATCCACAACATGAAACACATGAACATAAAGTATATGTGGGAAACCCTCAAGGGGATTAAAAAACATTAAAACATAGCTTGGATAAATTATCCTATAACACCATGAATCAAATTTATTTAAGCACCAACCTAAAAAGGAACACCGACCCCTAAGTTTATCAAGCACCAACTTGACTTTAGCAAGCACCAACTTGCTAGGAGGATACAAACCCCTTTATGATCAATCACCCACTAAATCAAAACTATACACTTATATGACTTGATTTTGTTTCTCTCTCACAACTGATGATGGTTTTCTTTTGCTCTATCACACTCAAATATACCTTTCACACAATTAAAATTGTTCTTTACCTTCTTCGTTCAATTAGCCCTTCTATGGTTTGATTATGTCATATGATCTTGATCCTCACACATAGAAATTATATAAAATGTTAATAATTGATATTTTATATTATTTTTATGGTCTAAAAGACCTTATTATATTATTCAATAGCCTTTCTTTTTCACTTTCCACACCTCACAATAGGCCTTAAAATGCCTAGTATATATACAAGACTTTTTCTTATTCATATCCTTATTATTTGGCCAAGCACTCATATCCTATTCGGTATACCATGTAATATATATTATAACACCTTATATCCATGGATAAAATGTGATTTTATTCTCAATAGGCATTATCTCTCTTTTAGGTTTCATGGAGACCTAATCCCATTAGGCCTAATTAGCACACATTATCCTTTGATTATTTAGAGAATAATTTAAAAAAATTACACAAAAGAGACACATAATATTTATTCCCAATATGACACTTATAAAATCATCTCTACTCTATAACACTTTTTATCTGAAATCACTACTTGGAGCTCATAATTAGAATAGTTCATATTAGGTCTTTGTACACCTAGAAAGTCTATCAACAACAATTGAAGATCAAACACAATTTTTACAAATAACCATGGAAATAAAAAATTTAAAGATAATATTTATGACATAAGATTCATGACCATATGAATTATAACTCTCAACTCAGGGAAAATTTTCTCAAACCCTTTACTATTTGTCATTTACACAAAACTGTCAATTGGTATTAAAACATAGTCATAGAACCTTGAACATTTGACACCTATAAGAACATTATTAAGGTATTAAAATACATGAAAATTTTATTCCACCATAATTATATAACTTTAAATAAAAAATTTACAATCATAAATGAAAAATATTGGTCTTACAGACCAATTTTTTGACATTCTTCCTCACAAAGCTTACTCATCCAGATAAGACATTTTGGCTTCAATGATCCAACCCTGTATATTAACTTAAAAGACTATGTGAAGTATGTATAGGTAATTTAAGTACTAAAAAAACATCATGTGAATTGGATACATAATATAAGAGTATATAACCTTGAACTCAACACTCCTACTTGCTTACTCAAAACTATCATTCTGCCTTGAGGACCAGTCATGGTGATTATGACTTTCAGCTTCTATGTGTGCACTTTTAGGGAATCTTGTTGTATGTGGATGTTACAATGAAATAATTACATAAATATAAGATATAAATTTATCATGTTCAAGTAACAACTTTGGTCTTACAGACCAATCTCATAATCTTACACCTTCACTATCTCATCTACACAAGACAAGTCAACTTGTGAGCAATATTATCAACATATCCACTAAATTAAAAATATTATATTAAATATGGTCATTTTTTATATGTATTTATAAAAAACCCCATGAATTTGGATCCATCCCTAATCCATAACATCACATCCCTAATCTCATTCCCACTTATGCCTAGTTTTTCTCATTATTTGCCTCACTAAGCCTTTTAGTGATAGGTCAACTTATATGACCATTATAGCATATTATAAGTTTGGTAAATAATAAAAAACCACCATGGGAATAATATATAAGTAAAAATATCTAACCTCCACCCACTTATAAACTTTAACTCAGTCAACTCTACTTATTATAGCACATTTATGAGAAATATGGCTTTTCCTATAGGGTCCACTCACTCTCATGACAAATAAATACCACATAGAGATACCTGGGAGAGTAAAATACATGATAAAATAATAAAAATATTTAATACAATACATTATGATCCATTTACATCAATATATTCCATATTGGGTCACAATTAGGGTTTTAGAGAGGTTTAAACCACCTTACAGTCTTAACAATCTTCATAAAGCTTAGTCCCTTAAACTAAAAATAATTGATTGTAACTTAGATATAAGACCCTTCCCCATATACCATTAATATATTATGTTCTCATGTAGAGGTTAAGCATGCCAATGAACACATGAAAGTCCTTCTCAGGTTGATAACCCATCATTCTGTGCACATAGGAAACCTCAAAACCACATTTCATGATTTTTACTGTAAACTTTAACCTCAAACTTGGTAAAAATACTTAAAAAACATTTAATAACTATATAAATTATTATTTTTCCATTATTTCCTTGGATATTGAACCTCATTCCCCATTTAGTCACCATTTCACTCTTTGCTTACTTGAACCTTGACTTGTAAGACACATTAGGTCTTGAAACTAATATTCAATATTCTTTAAATGAAATATCCACATTAATAACATGATAAAGTAACTTCTCACATGATAAAAAAATGAATTATATCCTTCATAGTCGTTGAAAACACTTTATGGTACCTTATTGGGTTAGGTAGGGTCTCTGACTAGTCTACTTACATGTTTAGGCTTAAGGCCTTGCCCCTATAGGCTTACCTTGAAGATTTATTGAGTTTTATAAAAATTCATATAAATTATTAATCATACTTAAACATATAATCATACCTATGTGTATCCATCTCACCAGAACACCATCTTCATACCCTCTCACAGGGTCTCTTCATCTGATGACCAATGTCATGACTAGGATTTTCAAGCTCTTGAAGCTTGACAAATAAAATTGAAACATTCCTTGATGCTTGAAGAATTTTATAATATGACTTATATGATATATTAGATATTATAATACATATTTACACACTTATTTTATGCACATGCTCATGATATGATAATTCTTCTCAAGACTAGTGCTCAAAATTATGCTTACCTTGTATCTTAATCTTGACCTAAAAAACATGTCATCAACTTTAGAAGAATCATTAGGTTACCTTAAAATTCTCTCTCAATAGATAGACAATAGGTTACCTTAAAATTATCTCTTTTCATATGCCTTCCTTGTCACATACCACTTCACCATGCATCTTTACTAGATGTACTTTGACATCAACTTTAACCTTGACACTAATGACATCTATTTTAACCCTGACATCAATGACAACACTTCTCAACATGATATTATTTTGAATAGTATATATTTTGGTAAATATAGTGTCATCATTTTACTTTTTGAGTAGTGGATTTATCCCACTCATACAGACTTTTTTGCATCACTCCACCCAACCAATAGTATAGGGGGTATGGTATAGATCTTGCTTCTTTAGTTGTCATGATCCTTGCTAACCCTTGGTGCACTAAATATTATATAAGTATATTTAATTTAGTTGGTGAAATTTTTTTTCACTATCAAAACCTATGACAGTCTTTTTTCATAAGTGTTATTTTGGTAAATTCTAGTGTTAGTTATTTTTTGTGATCGAGCAATGGATCCAGACCACTCGTGTAGATTGGAGTTCAATCAAGACTCTCAAGTATACTAAGTGAATTTGTATTTGATGGTATTCATTACATCTATTGAACCTATTTAGTATTATTTTTGAGTATTGAGCCATTTTATTTCTTGGGATACCTTACAGCATATGTTTTTTCTCTCTTGACTTTAACTGTTGTTACTAGTTTTTGGGTACTTTATAGAGATACATTTCATTCTTGGTGAATTGTTTTCCTAGTGTTCTGAGATCAATGTTTTTTATAGAGTCAACCTTGTATAGAGTACCAATTATTAGTTGACTTGGTGGTTATAATTATTTTTCATCCATGTAGTTTGGTAATATGGATTGGTTACCATAGAGGCACTTTGTATTTCACTATGATTTGTACATGGGTACCTGATCATGGCTAGTTTTTAGGACCCATTTAGTCTCTTTGATTTCTCTTTTTTCACTCCCTATTATTCTCTTAAGGAGGGTGTTGGAGTAAAGCATATAAGTTTGATTCAATATTTTATTTATTATTGGACCTGTTATTATATTTTGTGCATGTATTTGTTGAGTGCAAAATAATAGTAGAAACTCCTATTTTATAGGTTATTCATCAATAATATTTATTATATAAAAAAATACCTTTCATATTTAATGGGCACTCCCATGTATTTTTTGACTTGGTCCATTATAAATACCCATACAGAGATGTGAATAAACTTTCAAATACTTTATTTTCATATTTACTCACTATGTACAATGTTTCTATTATTAGTATTGTAGTAATGGTTTGAAGGATAGATTTTGTTGATTATGATTTCTTTTAAAAAATTTATATAGGTTTGGGTAAAGGCTAAATTTCCTCATAAATAACATAGGTCTAGCACAACACTAAATAAATCAAGCAAACCATAGTCCTAAGATTAGTAAACTGAATGGGAGTGTAACTCAATGATTACATCATCTAATGGCTTCACAAGTGAGGCTATAAGCTGGTGACCCATTACAAAATCTCCTAAACCTTATCAACCCTATCTACACATGAAGATCACTTGGGATTTGATATTTCCTCCAAAAAAAAGTTGCTTATTATGATAAATGGTCCTATCTAGGTTGAACATGTTCTCTAAGGGCATCCCTAGGTACAGTGGGGCCCAAGTCCATTTAGGGTGTTGTTTAATGTCTAGTTTAGAGAATGAAATCTTCCCCTTCATGGATAACATGTATGGGTCAAATACTTAGCCTAATAATATCTATCCCTAATATTTATACTTCACTAAAATATGAAGTTTTGATTAGTGCATGGTGGTGAAATCCATGATCACTATCCCCCCAAGACTATGAAAAGTGTATGGGTGTGAATTCCACATCATGTTTCCCATAAAAAAGAAAAAAGGGAGCATTTATTAGTGGTTTTTGATCCTCCAAGAATCACCATAAGGATGATAAGAGGAGATCATACACCATCATAACCCTCAGGTAACAAATAAGAAAACTAAAAAGAGATTAATTGAATAATAAATTAGATGTGAGATAAATATAAGATCAAAATATATGCAAGAATATACAAGATATATATACATAAAGGAATTTAGATAATAAGTTAATGACAAAATGATTTTCAAGATGCCAAAAGGTCTTGGATAGGAGGCAAGCAATAAAATGGTTAGTAGTTTGATTGACATGCATGAAAAGGTAACTTGTAAAATAATATGCCAGATGAAAATATGACCTATAAAATAAGATGTTAGCATGTCAAAATAGCCGCTAGATTTACCCTTATGAGAAACATAGTGTTTGTCAAATTATGCCTTAATAAAAACCATTAAAAAAATTATGATTTAGATCTATAAATTATTTGGGTGAGTAGGCCATGATGTGAGGTTCTGGGGTCAATATCCCCCAATGGGGTTAAGGGGAAGTGTCTCTTACATAGTTAAGGGGTAATACCCCTTGTGTGGTTAAGGGGTAATGCCCCTTATGGGGTCAAGGGGAATATTCCATTGAAAGAATTAGAGGTAACACCCCAAGTATGCTCCCTATTATAGTATAGGGTAGGGTTGAGGGGAAGTACCCTTGACACCAAACATAATTTGGGCCTTATGGGATACTTAGAATGACTCAAAATTCACCGAAAGTAAATCTTAAAATGCACTCAAAAAGGATAATTTTTAAGGTAAAAATGAAGATCAAAATTGCAACTACAAAAAGAAAAACCATAGATACACAGTTAGTGGCTATAATATCACTTTAAAAAACCATAAAATCATGAATTTTTTTACAATATCATGACTGTAAAGTCATGATTTTGTAGGAAGGGGGTAACTGCTAGCAGTTACCATGTGATTTTCAACAAAACTATGAGATTTAAGATGATATCATGACTTTTACTGTGAAATCACAATTTTAAAATTAATAGTATTAAAAGATAGAGAAAACAACTAAGATTGTGATAGTTATACTTAGATCCAAAAAAAAGATGTAAAAAAATATATACAAGTACAAAAATATGTATAGAGACCAACTATATTTATAGAGGATTGAAATGATATGTGTTTAGACCAATGATAGGATTCTTAAAATATGATGGGCATAATACCACTTGAATTATGAAAAATCACTTAAATTACTACAAGATTACTACTTCAAGATCATCAATATTTCAATAGGAGGGAAAAATGGGTTTGTTTGATTTGGTCATTTAATAGCAATCTAGGTTACTCATGTTTCCTCCCTGCATGCAATTTGACACCCAAATTGAAATATACAATGGATTAATATCCACTATTAGCTGAATTAGTCTATATTTTGGATCCCCATGATAAAATCATGACCTTAAAGACAATATCATGATTTTTGTGTCAAAGTACCACTACAAATTAGTGATTTTGCCTTATACAAAAGTACTTCCAATTTTAAGATATATCGATTAAAAACCTCAGCTCTAGAAACTGATTAGTAATATAGACACAAGAAAATCTAGGATTAATGTAGAGCCAAATGTAAGTTCAAATATATTAAATGTAAAATGGCAACTTAGACAATAAAACCACAATATTTTGGATAATATCATGATTTGAAAAGTCACAGTTTTATGGAAAAGTGACAACCTACAAAAAACATATTAGCCTTTAGAGGTTAAAATTTGGTGATCAACATAAAAATGTGACTCTCGAGGACAAAATTGTGATTTTAAATTAGTTGTCTTTCAATCAAAACCATAATTAACCTAGGTGTGATTATTTTGGAAAATGTGGTGCTTGTTCCTTAACTAGTCAGACATGCAAGCTATCAAAAGCACATATAGGATGCAAATAGGTTAAATATGTATGGGATGATCCACTATGGTTTCAAAAAATTTGTTTAAATTTTGAACTAAATGGATTTAAATGTGTAGTTACATCCAAATACCCAAAATATCAAACTACCAATTAAGATCCAGAGCCATTAAGATAAAATGCAAATAGATTAATGAACATTCAAAGTAGTACTCTAATCCTAAATGTAATTATTCCAAATAAATATTAAACAATAAAAAGACTAAAGGATTTGAATTAGGATTTCTTACCTTAGACTTAGATTTGGCATCATGACGTTGATAACTTGATTCATGATTTGGATGATAACATGGATTAGTTGATCATGGATTCATAGAGATCTTATGGCTTCAATATTTGCCTTGGTCATGGAGGAGTTATTTTCTTAAATAAATCATGAAGGAAATATCAATGGCCCATGTTCAAATTTTGAGCCATGAAGATCAAGGGTGGAGGAATTTCCAAGGAATTAAAAATTCCTTGGAAGCCTCTAGACTAGAGGCTTTTAGAAAGAAAGGTCCAAGGTAGAGGAGGTTATAGAATTGGTTAATTTTATAATATCATTAGGGATTAATTAAGATTAGTAAGGGATTGGGTAGGTGATTAGGGAATATGGGTTTAGGAGAGCCTAGGAGAAGGATTAGTAGGTGGGTAGGTGGGCCATAGGAATTTTAAATTACCAAATAATGAATAAGTGTGATTAGGATGGGATAAGACATGATTAATTAGTTTTTGGTTTAGAAATAAGGTTAGTGAATGCAAAAATGATGAAGGTTATATTATATAATGGACTAAGATTAGGATAAAGGGGATAAATTAGTAAGATTAATTAGAATAATTAAGGCAAACAAAATTTAATGTATATAATTTCCATGTTACATTCCTAGGGTGAAAATTTAATTGATAATAGTTTTGGCGTGCCCATTGGGACTCATATTCCAAGAAGTTGTCAAAGGTAGATGTTAACCTTGGGAAATTTAAAGTTGTAAGGATTCCTTCATGCATTGTTTGGTGACTCTATCACTAATTAGATCTTGGTTGTAGACTTGTGCTTCATTTTCATGTCTAAGGTAAACATGATATCTTGTACCAAAGACATTCCATTTGAATTTTTATAGTTACCCATCCATAATCCAAAAAGTATTTGGCTATTCACTGACCCATTAGGAGACTTTTCTTGGTTATGAATTTCAAGATGGATGTCCCAATAAACCTGCACTTTATTACCTTTAATGGCCATAGGCCTTTATCACTTGTTTAATATAATTACATCCCTATGTCATCCATTAATACATGAAAGAAGTGGCCATGACTCCTATTGAACACATAATAAACCTTGAATTTTTTTGTAATATACATAAAATCCCTGATGAGGACATTATTATCATATTTTTGGCTATTTATTTAAATGTAAAGTCACTTTATTGGCATGAAACTTTGGATCCTAACTCCATCACTACATGGGATGAATTGGGTGATGCTTTGAGAAGAAGGTTTGAAGATAAATCTAATCACTTGTCCTTGACCAAGCAACTGACTACAATAAAGATAACACCATAAGAGGCCATTCAAGAATTCAACATAATTTTATGAAAGACTTGGGATAGGATCACACTCTTGGTAAGGCCTACTTCCCATCATGCTTTTATTTACTACCACATATCTTTCAATTTTGATATATCCATGATGATTCCATCCATGGGAGGGGATATTTTGCCTAATGCTTACAAAATTGCCATAAGATATGAAAACTATCTTATTCAAGTTGGGAGGATATCCCTTATACCTCCCATGCATTTGTTTTTTTAATGTGAAAGATCCTATTCCTACTATTTCTCTTACCCCCACACCTAAAAATAAAAAACTACCCTTAATCAACCAAGCAAGAAAAAAGGAAGAAGATTGTATCAAGACTCTTAGAGAAGAGGTTCAAACTCTTAATAAGAAACAACAACAACAACAACAATAACAACAACAACAACAACAACAACAACAACAACAACAAAAAAAAAAAAAAAAAACAACAACAACAAAAACAACGACAACAAAAAAAACAACAACAACAATAACAACAACAACAACAACAACAACAACAACAACAACAACAACAACAACAACAATAACAAAAACAACAACAATGTAGGTCTTTTCAAGATCCTTTCTATCCCTATCAATCCTATCAAGCTATTAAACAACCTTTTTAAGGTCAATATCAAGGACAAGGGTAGATAACTCAAGTGAGGCAACATAATGGACAAAATTAGAATGCTAATTATACTTATAAGTCATTTTTAACTATCCAAAATAATCTTGTACAGGATGATGGAGACCAAACTTCATGGGATTAGCCCCATGTCTCTTACACCTACACAAATGATGCATTCAATCAAGCCTATATAGCTCAATGGGGGATAATGCATTACGTGAATAAAGAAGAGATGCCTAATGGAGGAGAGAACATTAGCGGAGATTCTCAATAAAATGTTTCCTTGATGAATTACTATCAAGAGAACTCATGTGCAGTCAAATACTGAAATAATATTAACGTTGGTTCAATATCCATAGATGTAACTATAATATCAAAGAAGAGAGTGGTTGAATAATTATAAGGAGTAATTAGTGGTCAAAATATGAACTCTTAATAACTTCAAGGATTGGGTATGCCAAATGTAACCTCCATGTCTCAGGTAAATCAAAAAACTCAGAATGTTAGAGCTCCTTTTATGCTCTCTCATATGCATCAAGTTACACAAAATAGTGGTAGTGTAGTAGATCCTAAAGGACATGATAAGTGTAAGATGGATTACAAATATGGTTATATCAAGAATTAGTAATGAAAAATAAATAAAATTCATAAGAAAATAACAAGCTAATCTAGCTCTTTAAACGTGGTTTATAAAATGATGATTAAGAGCTATTACAAGAAAGCATACACAATACCTTACCAAGATCATCCCATCATCTAAATTCAGCTCAAAAAATGATTTTCCCCTTGATCTGGTGCTCAATTGTTCATCAATGATGCAAGCCAAAGCTCCTCCATCATATTTTGTGCACCAATAAAACTAGTCTCATGATATGAAATCAATTTTATGCTTATTAATGAATCTATCCTATTGCAAATTAAGCATAATAAACACCACACAAAAATGGCTTATGCAGAGAATTATGCATAATACATTTAAATAAATTAAGCTTAAAAATGGTGGTCTTGGCCCTCCTATTTATATATTTTTAAATTTGATCAAGATCAACCATGACCTTCCATCTTGAGATCAAGATGTGTGGCCATGAATTAATCCAATTTTATATAATTAATCCATAAATAACCTCATAAATATTTGGAAGGAATGGGCATTAAAGAGGCATGAGAGGCCTTAAACCTGATATTTATTGCATTTATGGATTATGGATGCCACCCCATAAATGATGTCATTTAATGCTGTAGATAATAAGAATCAATTTATAA
Organism: Torreya grandis; assembly: GCA_037957365.1. Taxonomy (NCBI): domain Eukaryota; kingdom Viridiplantae; phylum Streptophyta; class Pinopsida; order Cupressales; family Taxaceae; genus Torreya; species Torreya grandis. The sequence goes on along the minus strand of JARHVA010001423.1, from coordinate 2,913,642 downwards.
GTAAAAGATATTCAATAAATTCATGTATTTTAATTTTAAATTCTTGATTTGAATTAACTAGCTTAAGTAAGATGAACCAATTTTTATGTAATTCTTTGGAAATTAGTTACACTCAATTAATCAATATAGTCAAAATGTCATATTACTAGGTTGTAATTTGATTACAGAGGAATTAGAAGATGATATTATTTACGTATGGACCAATATCCCATTTAGGATGTTTTTGACACAAATTAACACATGCATGTGCTATGTGTTTTTGACTTAGAAGAAAAGAGTGATCTAGAGCACCAAAATGCATTTTCATCATTTTGACTCGAAATTATTTGAGATAAGTTAATAATCACATAAAATACATTACCCCATTTAAGGATTCATTAATCTAAATTATCACTTGTATACAAAAAGATTGAACCATTTAGTGTGTTTAAGTGATTTTGGCCTAATTTATGCATTTTCACAAATTTCAAGTAAAATTAACAATTTAAACATAATGGTGTTAGGAATTGGATTTCTAAATTTTCCCCCTATTTAAGAAGGCATAGTGAGACATTCAAGAAAATCAACATCTTTTTGAAGAAAAGAGTTGTCAAGAAGAAGTTGGAAGTAAATGACTCATCATGCCCCCTTAAGAGGACATATTAGGATGAAAGAGAAGTATAGACTCTCGAAAAGAGAGATAAATTGAGATTAATCAGTGGAACAAATTAAATCTAGATGAGCTAATGCTTGCATGCATTGATGCCATCAATGATCAAAATATAATTAGAATACAATGGGACCCAAGAATGGGGGAAAGGGAAGGATACAATCCAAAAATATAAGTGACACACTTTGAACACAACCAAAGTTAGGGTGCAAGATTCACACTTATAGAGTGATCAATCCCAAGACAAGTTGCAAATTTAAATATTACCAGAATGAGGACAAAAGTCTATATATCTTAGAATTAAAAGAAATAAGAGAATGTTTCTCTAGATAAAGGTAATAATAATGCCCTAGTAGAGTAAATTTGATCAGTTGATAAATCAATTTTTCCCCAATAGGGCTGATTTTGATCATTGATAATTAATTTTACCCTAGTAGAGTTGATTTAGATTTGTGACTAGTTTGAATATTGTGCCCCTGCAAGGCAAATTTGGAAGCATAGCTCAAGGATATAACCTAATACATAGATTAAAAATGAATGGGAAAAAATGTAGAGGTGATGGTCTAATGATTGAGAAATCCATAAGAAACCAAGCATATGGATGTGCAAAAAGTGATGAAAGAGATGAAAATAAGAATGAAGGTGGTTGAGTTGACTCGAGATATATCTTGTATCCAAGTACTACCTACATGGTCCAAATGGACCTAAAGCCAATGTAGTTCACCTAGAAGTGGGAGAGAATGGAATGAGGGATGAATAATAGAAGAAAATAGACCACTATTTAATTAGACTCATAATATATTCCAAGAGATGCACATCTTGGATAGAGTTGGGTACAAGATAAGCCATTGGTACATAGTTTCATTGATGCACTTGAGAGCTGATTATCACAACTGCATTGATTTTGCATCTTGGATCCAAAACACATAGTGCTTGTTATAGCAAACTGAAATTATGCATCATAAGTATGAGGAACTTATAATGACATTGGATTTCAATTATATTGAACCTATGTAAATGTAAATATTTATAACTAAGGATAATGATAATAACTACCAATATCATAATTACAATGATTTAAATTTAAATTAACAAAAAAATACATAAATAAACCTAACTCAAAATCAAGATATAAATAATAAATATTTAATTAGGAACAAAAATGTATAAAAATAAATCAAGAACAACTTATTAAACAACATGAAAGCAAGATATGAGTAACTAATCTCCATATTTAATATCAAGATGTACTTGGAAAAAGCAAAAGAAATAACAAGACTAAATGGTAAAATAAAAGGTCAAGAAGAAACAAAGGAAGAGAAAGGAAAATAAAATAAAGAGGCAAGAAATCACAACAAAACACCAATAAAAAATCAAATAAACACACACAAATAATAGTTAGTCACAAGTTAGTGTATTTTGAAAATAATTATTTGTGTATGTGTAGTAGAGGCATTACATTCCACAAAAACATAACAAAAACAAGGAAAAAAAGTTTCCCCTAAGTGATAGGGAAACAACATAGAATAAAAAAGGGGGAAAAAGAAGAAAAAAAGGGGGTGGCTGAGTTGGCTCTAGATATACAAGATAAGTGGATGCTGCCTATATAGTTCCATGGATGCTAGATCCAACATGAATTTTAGGCCAAATGTAGTTCTCCCAAGATATGGGATAGAATAAAAGTGATTATCATAAAACATAATTAATGTTGTAGAGGAAATAAGGAGAAATTAACTCTCAAAACAATAAGAGCATGGGAAAAGTAGAATAAATAAAAGTGTAAGACAGTGTTTTTGTTCTTTGTGGCAATCATTTTTTAATATTTTTATGTTTTTCAGATAATAAATAGATATAAACTAAAGGTCCATGGAACTACCTAGCTGAGGAGATGCACATCCATAGGTAAAAGTTCAAATAACAACTAAACTGGTTATAATGGTCCATGCTCGTAAATCGATGAGAGTGAGGTCTTGATAAGGAAATAATGCCTACCAAATAGTAAAAAATTAAGAATATAAAAATATGTAGTGAGAAATAAATTTGAAGAACCATCCAGTAGGCAAAGATCCTGAGCTGAAGATGTATCTGTGTTTACTTGTCCATAGAATAGGCTACAAAATACTATCCATGCTGATCTACTTTGTAGAACTAGCATTAAATGTGTCCAAAATGCCTTATGAGTCATAATTAGGATCATAATTGGTTAAGGGATAAAATATTTTAGGTTATAATAGCCTAAGACATGAAAAGAATGTGGTTCTCAAAGAGAATGATCTAGAATGAATAGGGTCCAAAAGAGGACGGCCCAGGGTGGGATAAATGAAGTTCTCAAGGAGAACGGTCCAAAATAAATATGGTCTATAAGAGGACAATCCAGTGGGATAAAATGAGTTCAAAATTCTAATGATCCAAAGTTTTCACTATCTAGAGTCATGAAAATAATATGATTCTCAAAATAATAGTCCAGGGTAGGTCAAAATGAATATGGTCCAATATGGGATGGTATAGGATATATTGGTAGGATGGAATAACTTCAACACAAGTTACCCCCAAGTAAGGGGTTTTGTAGACAATGGTTCAAATGGTTTTCAACATAAAACCACTTGAGGTATACAATGTTCATGGGCTCTGGAAGTTCCTCACCATTTGGAGTAGCCAATCAATATGCCCTCAATCCATAATTTGTTGTGATAACATATAGTCCCAACTAATTAGGTTGAAACTTACCTTTTTTCTTGCATTCAACATTTATGTTCTTCTAGTTCTCTTTTAATACCAAATAACCAATCTCAAACTCTTGAGGGAGAATTCACTTTTTGTATCTTCTTCACAACCTATTCTAATAGGCTTGCAAGTTTTCTAGGGTAGCCAAACACTTGACATCAAGGAGTTCTAGTTATTACAACCTTGAGACTATAATATTCATCATCTTCAATATTATCTAAATAAACTCACAATGAAGGTAGCACAATCTAAATCAAGATAATATATTATATGCCATAAATAAAGGAGTATGGAGTGGCTTCTATGGGGTTTTGATGACTAGTTCAATAAGCCCAAAGGGCGGTAAATTTTTACAAGTGCCCATTATAGCCAGCATCACTAAAAATCTTCTTAATAATTTCTATAATGATTTTATTTCATGCCTCAACTTGACCATTACCTTGTGGCTTATATGGTGTGGATTTATTATGCTTGATTTTAAATTTTACACAAAGGTCTTTTACATCTTTGTTTACAAAGGATCCATCATTATTGGATATAATGTGAGCTAGGATTCCATAGTGACAAATGATATGGTAATGTATAAACTTGGCTATCTACTTCTCGATGATGTAAGTGAGAGGAATGTCCTTAATCCACTTAGTAAAATACTTGGTAGTAGTCAAAATATGTTTATGGCCATCTAAAGATGTGGGATTTATTTTCCTAATGAGATTAGGGCCTCAAGTAGAAAATTCACATGGTGTAGTGATCAGTTGTAGTGTTAAGGAAGGTGCATGTATCAAGTTTTCAAGTTGTTGACAAGGAACACACTTCCTCACATAATTTTAAGCATTTATCTCCATTTTTCCAATAGTAACCTATTTTAAGGATATTTTTAATAAATATTACAATGTTGGTGTGGGGTCTACACATTATTTCATGAACCTCTTTAAGAACTAACTTGGATTCTCTCGAAGATAAATAATGAAGTAGCATTCCATCATAGCCTTTGTGATAAAGCATGTTTCCAAGGAGGGTATAATAGGATCTAAAATGAAGGAAAAGTTTTTGTAAATTATAGGATAAGTTAGGTGGAAAAACATGATCATGAAAATAATTATAAAAATCTTGATACCAAAGAAATTCAGGTTGGGCATTGGGACCTATAATGGTGCATATCCTTTCTCAATCTAGCAAGACATGTGTAGGTTATATAAGATTTTCAATAAGAAACTAATACTCTTTAGCAAATCTATCAATATATATCATGGATCCAATTATTTCCATTACATTGACATATTTATTGTTGGCCCTTTGTACTTTTTCAAACTATAGAGATTTAAAATAAGCTTTGAGATTATCCATGATTTTCTTGTAGGGTACAAGCTTGTAATTTCTAGTTTGATATTGATTAGTGGTCTGATTGATAATCAATTGGGAATCACCATATAACATTAAGTGTTAGATATCCCACTATAATATAATATGAAGGCCTACAATAAGTACCTAATACTTGGCCATATTATTGGTACAATGAAAATTGATGTGAAATGATTTGGGAATCAAATCCCCTTGTAGTGTAATCAATAAAATGTTGATATTAGATTCATAAGAAGTGAGAGAACCATCAAAGTATAGTTTCCATTATTCAAGATTAGGTTTCACTTCTTCTATTGTCATAATAAAATCATCTAGAAAGTCAAATTTGAGTGGTTGAGTGTCTCTAATAGGGGCTTCTGCAATTTGATTAACAATAACCTACCCCTTAATAGCTTTCTAATTTTGATACTCAACATCAAACTTGCTTAAGAGAATGACCCATTTAGCCATGTGGTCTATTAGAGTTGCTTTGGATAATAAAAATTTGAGAGGATCTACCTTAGTAATAACAATGGCTTTATTGTTCATTATATAATGTTATAAATTTTGGGAAGCAAATACCATAACTAAACATGCCTTCTCAATAAGCGTATAACTGTGTTCATAGTCCACTAGTGTGAAGCTCAAAAAATAAAATGCATGCTCCTTAAATTGATCATCATGTTGATCCAAAAGTGCCCCTAGTGCATAATTAATTATTGAAATGTAAAGAAGCAATGGTTCTCTAAGTATTGGCAATCTCAAAACTAGCAGGTTATCCAAATAGGTATTGAGCTCCAAAAATGCTAATTGACACTCTTGATCCCATTTAAATATGACCCCTTTCTTTAAGAGATGTGTAAATAGGTGGCATTTATTGGCCAATTGATAAATGACCACTTTCCTTGCATGCTTTGGAGCTATTTAAGATTTGAAGGTGGATGCATTTCAAAAATATCCTTGACCTTATTAGGGTAGACTTTGATCCTTATTTGTGATACAATTAAACCCAACAATTTTTCTAATTTTATGCCAAAGACACACTTATTAGGATTCATGCTAACTCTATATTCATGAATCCTCTCAAATATTCTTCATAGACCGTTATGATGTCCAACACATGTTTTTGATTTAACTAGGATGTCATCAACATAGTCCTCAAAAATATCATGCATCATGTCATGTAATATGACAGTCATGGCACATTGATAAGTGGCTCCAACATTATTCAAGCCAAATGGCATGACTTGATAATAAAATATTTCACATGGAGTGGTGAATGCAATCTTGTGTTGATCTTCTTGGGTTATCTTGATTTGATTGTATCCAAAAAATCCATCCATGAGGGATACCATATCATACCCAATAGTAGAATTGATAATCATGTCAATGTTGGGTAGAGGAAACTCATTTTTAGGGCATGCTTTGTTGATATATTTGAAATCAGTACAAAGACATATACCCTATGGATTTTTGCTGACTTGAACTATGTTTTATATCCATTTAGAATAATCCAATGGTATAATGAAATTTGATCCTAATAACTTCTCCAATTTGGATTTTACCAAAAGAGTGATGTGTGGACGCATATTTCTCAATTTCTATTTTAATGGCTTGACATTTGGATGAATAAAATGTTGATGCACAACCAAGTAAGGGTCTAAGCCTAGCATGTCTAAATATGCCCGTGCAAAAATATCAATAAAATCCATCAAAATGGATATAATGTGTTCACATTTTGCTTTAGTAAAGGAAGCTCCAAGGTAAACAATTTTGGGATCCTCATATGTTCCCAGGTTCACTTCAACAGTGTTTTTTACAAGGAGTGTAGAACCATATTCAAGAATAGTAGATAATATTTGATCATGATCAGCTTGTTTTTCTATAATTTCTTGTTGTTCCTACCAAAGTTATAGATAATGTGACAAATATGAATCTAACATATCAAGTAATGACCAACTAATAAAAAACTTAGGAAACTTAAGAGTGAGATGATCATAGACCTATTTTTTTTCTAACTCGATGCTAGTACTGGATATAGAGATAGGACTTGATGGACCTTATGCATCCTCTGGGGATGAGCAAAATTTCCTATCTAAGAGTGCCTCAAATAGGTTTTCACTCAAGGACTTGTCTTTTTCTTTACTTCTTCCTTGATCAATAAGTGAATCAAAGATGTTTTCACTTGAAGATATCAATGTTTTATCTTTTTCATGACTAATAAAGTTTGCCTACTCTCCAAAGTAGGTAGAAAGATCCAATGAAAAATCAAAGCCTTATTTGTGATCACCAATGGGCAATCCATCTCCAAGGCCCACATACTCTGCAATTGATTCTTCATTCTAGAATTCATTAAGGTGTATGACCAAATTTTTTTGGCCCCAATCAATGATTTCATGATAGTAAAGGCATAGAGAACAATGAGGTTTTATGGTCATAATGTCATTTGAATCAAATAAATCTAAGTCAATAAGCTCATTAAAAAGGCTATAATGGGATGTTATGTTACTATTAGGAGTCTCATTACTAGTTGATTTTTAATAATCACTATTAAAATTCATGAGGTCACCCCTAGGTGGTATAAATCTGAGACCATGACTCAATTTAGGGATATCTACTGATAAAGGTTATAAGACTCCTTGTGCTCGTGGGCCAAGGCCTTTTCATATATAATTAAAATTGTCCACGATCCAATTAGGGATATAATATTTTGGATTCTAAAAATAAACAACAATGCCATTAGAATTTAATCAATCTCCTTCAGTGAAAGCCTCTTGATCCCTTTTTGGCAAAGTAGTGGTATAAACACCATATGTAGTTTCCATTATTTCTTTTGTTGCCAAATCAAGTTGGGTTTATTAGGGATTTTGGAAGGTTTGGGTTTCACAAATGTTGTGGGAGACTTTGATAACCTAGTAACATGGAAGGAATCCTTAATATGGTATGTGGAAATGCCCATGTCTTCTATAAGAACTTGTCTTGCAAGAGTTATGGGAAATGGATCGATTGAAGTGGATGCAAGGTCATTAGGGTTGATATAATTATATTTTGGTGGATGTGAAACTATTTCCTTGTTCTTATTTTTAATAAATTTAGAACAAAGATAATAGTTATAATTATAGAACTCAACCTCCAAATATTTTCAATACTGATAAGGTTGTAGATTGGTAGGAATAGTGACCTCAATCCCATCATGGGGAGAATTAAGGTACTAATGCAAGGTGGATGGAATGCCTTGTACTTCATGGATCCAAGGATGACCAAGAATTATGTTATAAGGCAAATTAATGTCCATAATATGTAACAATGTGTGATGGGAAACATACCTAACTATGATTGATAAATAAATGGTACTATAATATTCCCCCTTGACATTGTCATAAGCTTTTATAGTGATTATTTTTGGCTAAATGTCCTTCATAGTGTAGTCCAATCTCTATACTAGTTTGAGGGACAATATGTTTAGCCCTGAACCATTGTTTATAAGAACCCACTTAATCTTATGGTTTTCAATGAATACCTTAATGTGGAAGGGGTTATTATAGCTTGGAACAAGAGTGGACATCTCTTTTTGATCAAACATGAGCTATCAAAATGAAGATAAATAGCCCACAATTGTTTGGAACTATTTAGGATTTATATCTTGGGGAATAGTGGATTGTTGTAAAAGTTTGTTCAAAATAGATCTATGGACTTCGAAAATATGCAAGAGATCTAAAATAGAAATTTATGCAGGAGTTTTACTTAGTTGGATTGATAGACTATAAGGATTTTGAATAGTAGGATGAGATGGTTTAGCTTTGGCTAGTATAGACGTCCAACTCTTAACACCATTTGTGTTGAAATTATCAATCTTACTCAAATTGCACTCAAATGCATATTTTAAGTCAAAATCTAGAAAACATCCTAAATGGTTTGAAATTGTAACTTACAAGTGCCAGTTTAGGTCAAAGTATCCCTAAATAGGGCAATGCATTTTATGGGCCAACTAACTTTGATTAGATCATTTTGAGTCAAAATGACCATTTCACCATTTAGTACTCTGGATCACTCTTTTATTCTAATTCAATGGTGCATGTCATGTACCTTTGTTATTTGGTGTTGGAAACATCCTAAATGGGAATACAAATCCAATGCATCTAACATCACTTTCTAGTTCCTCTCCAGTCAAATTATGACCCAGTAATATGACTTTCTAACCATTTTGATTAAGGACCAATTTTCAAATAATTCCACAGATGTTGATTAACCTTATTTAAGGCTAATTAATCCAAATAAAGAACTTAAGTGTATTTTCCATGAGAGTTGTTAAATATTTCTTTTTGAAAATTGATTCTTATTAACGGCATCACCTAGTGACATCATCTATGGGGTGGCATCCATCAAGCCATAAGTGCATAAAATATCAATATTATGGGTCACCCATGCCTAGTTAATACCTCCCATGACTCTTTAATGCCTATTTATCTTGAGGATATTTATGGATTTAATTCCAAATATTAGGATTATCCATGGCCACACATCTCAATCTTAAGATGGATAGTCATGGTTGATCCTGACTAATCTCAAAATCTATAAATAGAGAGGCCATGGACATGAATTTTAGGCTTGAATATTACAAAGTTATAATATTAAATTGTTTCCATAAGGTTTTATATTTCATCATAGATTTTGATTTCAAGCTTCATTGATAGGCTAGTTTGGTGATTTGGAATCAAGATCCTAGGTTTTATGGAGTGTTCTTGAGGCATTGGAGGAGCTCACCACCATTGTTGACAAAAACAAGGATGCTTGATCAAGGGAGAACATGTTTTTGAGCTACATGGGTATGGTGAATCCATTTGGGAAGGTAATATGGTGTTTATTTCTTTCATTTATTTCTTGTTATCCTTTGTAATTCCCATAGGAATAGATAGGCATGGTTAGTTAGTTCTTTATGCATGTTTTATTATTTATGGATTAATGCTTGACTAACTTGCTTTTTACTCCTCTCTACATCTTGGCATGCTCATTCGGACAAGATGCATCTCACACCTAAAGAATATCATTTTACAACTTTAAAACATTCATTTGGACCCTCAAAACTCTTGAAAATTGATTTTATAACTTTATTTTGTAATTTTTGATTGCCACAGTTTTACATAGTAACTGACATCAGCAAGTAATACCAACATTGATTACCTCGCTTAACCGACATTGATTATTAAAAATGACATCGGTTAGATCTCAGTTAGCTAAAGTAACCACTGTTAGTTATAATAATCGATGTTCACTGTGTTTTTTCTTAAAACATAGATCCAAGAGCTATTTTTTTAAGGTTTATTATTTCAAGCTAAAAAGAGCTTTAAAGCTAAAGGACATGCTAACATTTTTGTTTTAGGACCAAGCTATATATTTTATCAAAACATGTTTAAATTACCTTTTACATGATTAAAAATCAATTAGGAACTTTGTTTTGGTGTTTAACGAAGAATTTAGATGTTTTGGTGAGTGTTTTCAAAGTTTACAACTAAAACCAAGGGGTCAAATGAACACCAAAAAATATTTAATTTGGGCTTAAAAGTGAACACACTTGTCAATTATTGTTTGCAATAGTTATTTACTTAGGTTTTGTTTGGAAAAAAGAGGAATGTTGCATGTATGCTCTTCTATTTGTCCCCTTTAGGGAACCCTTGGAATCAAAAGTGCCATTCCTATTGCAAATAGCCTAGTCCAAGGCTTAGAAAGAATGTCACCTAAAGCACTCCCCAAAAACTTGCCAAAGTTTGGGTTATCTTAAAAATGACCCTAAAGTTTTTTTATCTTATGCTTTCTTTATTTTCATGAAAACTTGGCTTACAAGGGGGACATCATTAACTCCTACAAGTTCTTTAGTGAAGCTTTGACTCAGGTTTTCACCTCCCAACTTTGACTTTATTTAAATCCTTTAGAATTGCATATGTGACGTATCTGCATTTGGACATCACACTACACTGAGTGAATAGTAGGATGTAGTGGTTGTAAAAAGGACTAGACCTTTTTTCAACTAGCCAATGTTGTGGTCACCCAATTTCTATGCTTGTCTTATACATAATTTGACATGAAAGTGATTGTTTAATTGATTCCCCTAGAATGATCAAAACCTTACTAGTTTATTAGACCCCACCTTTCCATACCTTGTCAGTTTAGACTTAAGATGTTTCTTTTTTTTCATTAGCTTACTTGGTCTTGATTTGTGTCTAAAACTACTTGTTAACTCAATGAACTTAAAAAAACACATTGTCCTCATTTTTCTTGAGCAAGGGAGGTGTTACACTATCTAAATGGAAAATTCATTATTTCCTTGTTCAAATTGTTGTCAAAAGCTTTGTGTCATGTCATCCACTTTGGCACAGTCATGCTGCCCAATTGAGTCTAGATATTTTACCTAATTTGTTTAAATCCTTCATTTATAATCCACATTTGAAATTGAACCTTTCTGATTTCTAAGGGTTGATGTGTCAAAGTGGGTTCACCATTTGCACACTAAGCTTGTTTTAACCTGGGTTCAATTTTCCATTTGGATTGAAGGTCATTTATTAAGACTAAAAATCACATATCATCTTGGTGAACTCAAGTCATCTTGCATATTGCTCATGTTTTGAGTCTTATAACATATTTTATCCTACTATAATCATGTGGTGATGTTGTGCCGCCTATTTTGTCCTAGCTTTATACTTAGTGATTTATGTATGTTTTTATATCTTGAGTTGCTTAGTTCATTTTGTCTTCTTCATAATATAGAGAGCTTTCCTTTGAACTTATAGGGTCAAATTGTCAAAGTTAAAGCTAAATTTTATAGTTTGGGTATATCACAAAGATCTAGGCTTTGGTGTACTAGCTTTCACCATTGGTCTTTGAGTTACCTTACTCTATTCTAATTTATACAATTTAAACTTTACCAAAGGTTGAGTAGACTCATGAAATGAATCTTCTAAATTATGCATGGTTTCAAACAACCCTCCCTTATAGTCATTGGTACCTTGGTTATTTGTTTAAGAGAGATCCAAAGCATACTCTGTTTGGTTGCCGAGCATTGGTCTAAACATTAGTTAAACACACAAAGCAACTCTTTTTTAGACATGACTCAAAGGTTAACTTGTAGTGGTGCCTCTTATAGCCATAGTTATAAAGATGATAAATTTTATGATGGTCAAGATAACCCAATTGTTTTTGATGATATCCCTGCAATAATAGGATCTGAAGATTATTACAATGGATATCAACCCCAAAAAGAGTAAGATGAAGCCCTTCTTAGATTGATAGAATCAGGTGCTAGAATACCTTCTAATTTTCCTATAGAAAAATTATATACCTTAGTTAGATAAGGCAAACAATGATGGCAAGAGCAAGATTTTACACAAATGAACATACCTTCTTCCTCTAATAAAGGAAAGGAAATATAAATGGAGCCAAAACCCACAAATCTAGATATTATAGCTAATATCAAGATAATAAGTCAATGATATGCAGATCAACTTGTCACAGACTTAACTGACTCCCTAGTTGCCACTTCAATTCATAATAATGCTTCGAAATAACAAGGAAATATGGTTGAAAGTATGAAACACGTATTGGATGAGGACATTACCATAGTGGATCAAGGAAATATAAATGAATAGTTAAAGTCATAAGAGACCTTATAAAGTGTTCCATTTGATACAGAACATACATTATTCAATCATCAAGAACCTCTTATTACTTTATAAACTTAGAAACCCAAATATTTAATTCAAATTGAGGAAATCCCTCAAGATAATTTGGCTAGTTCTTTTCAACCAACTTGAAGATTGGTAAATAAACATATAAATTTACAAAATCAACAAAGTATGAAACAACCAAATTCAAGTAATGTTTTACAATCCAAGAGTTAACAGCCTATGTTCTCAACTCAAGTATCAAATCAAAACTAAATCATGGATCAAAAGGTATATGCTCCATATACATCCACACAAAACTAGGGGCACATTCCACCCCAACAACAACAAAACTAGGGGCACATTCTACCCCAACAACAACAAAACTAGGGTCACATTCCACCCCAACATCAACAAAACTAGGGGCACATTCCACCCCAACAATAACAAAACCAGGGGCACATTCCACCCCAACAACAACAAAACTAGGGGCACATTCCACCCCAACCACAATGAAACTAGGGGCATATTCCACCCCAATAAAATATTATCCAATCCACAAATGCACCAAACATGCAAGAATGGAATTCTATGAAGGAAATTTTCCAAAGATTAGAGATGAATAATAGAGTTAAAAAGTATAAATTTGATGAGATATGCCCAAATCCATTTGACTTATCTATTCTCTAAAACCATTTTCCACCTCATTTTTAGGAACCCAAATTTGAAAAATACAAAGGGAAAGGAGATCCACATGAACACATACAATCATTCTTCTTCCTATGTCAAGAGGTTGCTTATAGTAGCAAGTACTTATTATGACTATTTTTGTGAAGTTTAGCAGGACAAGCTCTTGATTGGCTACTTAAACTACCCAAGGGATTAGTTGTGGATTGGAATAACTTATAATAATAGTTTTTTAACCATTTATCATAAAACATAGAACATTAATTGACTATTTTTGACTTATGCAAAGCCAAGTAGCATGATGGTGAAAGTTTTGTTGCATATCTGTAAAGGTGGAGAGCATTGGTAGGCCACTTTCAACACAATTTACTAGAGAAATAGTTTCCTGATATCTTTGCACATAATTTATATCTTGAAGTTGTGGATAATCTATGGTTAACTTGTGTTAATTCATTTGAAGAAATTATTGACAAAGGAGTACAGATTGAGAAGGCTCTTATTGTTACAGGCCTTGTTAAGATTTTTATTCAAGGACAAGCATCTAATCAGAATAAATCATTGACTCCTCAAAAAGTTATGTAGGATAAGACTAAGGGATTTAATAAAAATAAAAATATGGTAGGAAATGGGGTGACAAAAATAAGACATGTACAAATGATACAGGCAATGCCTCCTCCAAATGTAGAATTAACTCCCTCAAATCTACTACCTACTTTGTAGAGACAACCTCCATGATGGACTTTTCATAGCAATTTTAGATTTTTTATCAAGTTAGGAGAATTAGTTAAAATAGTGTTACAAAATCTCATTATAGCTAATTTAATTATATGGCCAGTATCAAGGCCATTTCCTCAAGATCAGCCAAAACTAGACTGGTACAAAGAGAATGAATGGTGTAACTTTCATCATGTTTCTAGTCACGATGCATATCATTTCATTTAATTGTAACATATTATTGAGGACTTTATTGAAATTAGTGAAATAGAAATTAATTTGGCCCCTAATAAAGACACAAATCAAGATATGGGAATCTACAAAGACCCCTTTTCTTGACATGATCCACCACCACCAAAAATAATCAAAATGGTCAAAATCAAGTACATAGGTAGAATCAAAACAAAAAACAAGGTCATAATCATAATGAGCATAATCAAGATCATAATTCCCACACTAATAATATGGCTTATAACAATGTACCTTACAACTATAATAAAACTATGGGATACATTTATGTAACCCACATTACTATTGTTAATATGAAGCTGCATGGCCAATCTCATGTTCCTTAAAACACAAGACCCATCATTATAGGGTCATCACCCTCTCCTCCTAGTAATACTATATCGGGTTCCCATCATCATGTTACTACTCCATTTACATGGGTTATTAATCTTGAACAATAGTACCTTTCTTATAAAGGCTCCTCACTGACCCAAAATTATAGCAATAAATTAGTCACCCATGAATCACCATCCAAGGTCCTTTGCCTCCCTCTTCTAATTATAATAACTCCTTACCACCTCTAGGTTATATAGTTGTAACTAGATACTCGTGAATTACCATCCAAGGCCCTTCACCCACTTTTTTTGTAAAACCCAATAAGAACATTATGCCAATGGTTCCAAAGCTGAATACTATCCCAACAAGGACTAAACTAGTTAAATCCATAGTTTAAAGGCCTTATAGTCTAATGGATCAATTAGATAAAACCCCTACATAAATTTATATATTATAACTCTTGTATACATTTGATGTTCATAAAACTATCTTCAACAAAATTCTACAAGAGTCTATTGTGCCTAATGATATAAACCTTGATTAGTTACAAAATCTAGTTGGATAGTTGTCTTCATTTTGACAAATCACATTTAATCAAAAGGACATGTCCACCCTTAGCCCAAACCATAATAACTCGCTATACATTGAGATAATCATTATGGATCACAAGATCAACTGGGTTCTTATAGATAATGGTTTAGGGCTGAACATCATATCTCTTAAATTGGTGTCATGATTGGGTTACATGGATAAAGACATTCAGCCAAAAACTATTACAATCAAAGCTTACGACAACACTAAAAGGGAGTCATCTAGTATAATTTGGTTGTCAGTCATGGTTGAGTTTATTTCTCATCATACATTATTCTATATTGTGGATATTGAGATTCCTTATAACATAATTCTTGGTCATTATTGGATCCATGAAATACAAGTAATTCCATCTACTCTTCACCAATGCCTTAAGTTTCCCCATGATGGGATTGAGGTTACTATTCCTACTGATCAATAGTAATATCAATACTAAAAGCATCTTGAAGTGGAGTTTTGTAATTATAACTATTATCTAGGTTCTAAATTTATTATGAATAAGAACAAAGCCATCATTTCTCATCCATCTCCATTTACTTATATAGACCCTAGTGATCTATCATCCACTTTGACTGATCCATTTCCTACAACTATGGCCAAATAGGTTATTATTAAAGATTCAGGCATTTCCATGTACCATTTAAAGGACATCCATCATATTTCAAAATTACCAAAATCCCCTAAAAATTTTGGTAAGCCTAAAACTTCCTAGACTTCTAATAGACCTGATCAGATTTGGAAACCAAAGAATAAGCAACCAAAACCTCCTATGGTTTTTGTACCTACAATTTCACCAAAGAAAGATTGTGAGGCTTTTACTGAAGGAGATTGGTTATATTCTGAAGGCCTTGCTAATTATTTTTAGAATCCAAAGTATCCTATCCCTAATAGGATAATAGATCAACTTGACTATATAGGGAAAGGCCTTGGCCCACATGCACAAGGAATTTTAGAACCCTTATTAGTTGGATTTGTCAATTAGAATCATGGTCTCAAATTTAAACCACTAGAGGATGACCTCATAATATTTGGTAGTGACTCTTTCAAAGTGACTATTAATGAGACTCCTAACATTAACACAACATCCCATTATAGACTTTTTAATGAGCTTGTTGATTCAGATTTATTTGACTCAAATGCCATATTGACCATAACACCTATTGAAGCTTCTCATCTTGAAGCAATAACCCATCGTAGTGGTGCTTCCTTCCTAAAGAAGGACAATATATCTTTACCATTGGTGTTTCCCATCTTGAAGCAAACCCTCACTGTAACCTATGCCTTTGCCATCCTAAACTCATAGATTGGGATCAAAAAAATTTGGTCATATGCCTTGATGAGTTCAAAAATGAAGAATCAATTGAAAAATACATGGGCTTATGAGATGCATTCCCCATTAGTGATCCTAAGTATGGTTTTGATTTTTCATTGAATTTTTCTACCTACTTTGGAGAGTAGGTAAACTTTCTTGGTCAGAATAAATAACAAACATCGAGATCTTTAGGTGAAAATATCTTTGAGGCACTTGTTGATTAGGGAAAAATTAAAGAAAAAGACAAGCCTTTGAGTGAAAACCTATTTCAAGTGCTCTTAGGTAGGAAAGTTTGCTAATCCCCTCAGGACATAGAAATTCCATCTAGCCTAAGTTCCATAGCTAGTACAAGCATCTCTTTAGAACAACATCAAATATTTGAGCATCTTGATCTTAAGTTTCTAGAGGATTTTACCAATTGGCCTTTACCTGAGAAGGTAGATTCTGATTCTTCATATTATCCAGATCTTTGGGAGGAATAACAAGAAGATATAGTATAAGAAAATGATCATGACCATATATTACCTAAAATTTTAGAAGATGGATTCACACTCCTTATGGAGAGCACAATTGAAGTGAATATGGGAGCCCATGAGGATCCTAAAATTATTTATCTTGGATCTTCCCTTACTAATGCAGAATGTGAACATATTATATACATTATTAAGGATTATATAGACATATTTGCATGGGCATACTCTAACATGTTAGGTTTGGACCTAGATTTAGTTGTGCATAATCTTGTTGTTCACCTTGATGTTAAACCAATCAAGCAAAAGTTGAGAAAGATGCATCTATGCATCACCCTTTTGGTTAAGGATAAGTTATAAAAGTTTTTAGGAGCCAATTTTATCATACCATTGTACTACTCTAAATGGATTTATAACATAGTGCCAGTAAGTAAAAAGACCCTAGGCATACGTGTTTATACTAATTTTCATGATATCAATAAAGCATGCCCCAAAGTTGATTTTTCTCTACCCAACATCGACTACTAGGTATGAGATGTTATCCTTAATGGATGGATTTTCTAGTTATAATCAGATCAAGATAGCCCTTGAAGATCAACATAAGACCATGTTCACTACTTCCTGGGGGGCATTCTATTACCAAGTCATGCTATTTGATTTGAAGAATCTTGGAGCCACATATCAACATATAATGACTATCATCTTCCATGACATGATGCATGACATTATCGAGGACTATATTGATGATATACTATAAAAATCAAGAACAATATTTGGACACATTGACATTATACGAAGAATAGTTGAGAGGCTTCATATATACAAAGTATATTTGAATCCTAAGAAATGTGTATTTGGGGTCACATCATGAAAATTGATAGGGTTCACTATATCACAATGAGGGATCAAATTCAACCCTACAAAGGTCAATACTATTATGGAAATGCCTCCACTAAATAATCTTAAACAATTGTGAGGTTTATAAGGAAAAGTCTAGTCTATATGTAGGTTCATTTCTTAATTGGCAGATAAGTGCCACCTATTTACCCATCTCTTAAAGAAAGGGGTAACATTCCAGTGGGATGAATATTTTCAAATAGAATTTACAAAGCTTAAAACATACTTGGCCAATCCACCAGTCTTACGACCTCCAACACAAGGAAAGACACTGCTACTTTATATATCAGCCACAGAACATGCACTAGAGGCACTTTTGGTTCAACATGATGATCATGGTAAGGAACACATAGTTTATTATTTAAGACACACATTGGTATCCACTAATCATAATTATATGCCTATTGAGAAGGCATGTTTAGCTATGGTGTTTGACACTAAAAAATTATGACATTATATGCTAAATAACAAAAATATTTTTATCACCAAGGTAGATCCTCTTAAGTTCCTCCTATCTACAACAACTCTTTAAAGATGCATGGCTAAATGGATTATGCTCCTTAGTGAGTTTGATATTAAGTACTAGAATCAAAAGGCAATCAAAGGACAGGTTCTTATAGACTAACTTGTAGAAGCTCCTATTATGGCCACTTAACCTCTCAACTTTGACCTTCTAGATGATTCTATCATGATGATAGAACAAGCATCATAGAACCTAAAAAATGGATGCTCTATTTTTATGGATCCTTCACATCTTGAGGGTTTGGAGTAGGCATATTTTTTATCATGCCACAAGGGGATTTGATCCCTAAAGAATTCCATATACAATTTTAGTGTACAAAAAATATGGCCAAATATGAGGCATTGGTTGTAGGGCTTCATCTTTCCATATAATGGGATATTCAAATCTTAAAGGTCTATGGATATTCATAGCTAATCATAAATTAGATAACTGACCAGTATCAAACAAGAGATGATAAGTTTGTTCCTTACAAACAAATTATTGATAACCTCAAAATACATTTTAAATCTCTATAGTTTGATCAAGTTTTACAAGTCAATAATAAATCTATCGATACCATGGAAAAAATTGGTTCCATGATTCAAATACATGATAGTGATGAATAATATCAGTTTATAATTGAAAATCTTCTTTAACCAACATATGTTCTATTAGATTCAAAGAGGATATGCACCATTATTGATCCTAATCCCTCACCTATAGTACCATGGTACCAAGATTTTTATAACTATTTCCATAGTCATGTATTTCCCACCAACCTTTCCAATAACCAAGAAAAACTATTCCTTCATCACTTAACATGTTATATCCTCCTTGGAAACATGCTTTATCATAAAGGCTATCATGGAATACTTCTTCATTGTTTATTTTTGAGAGAATCCAAACTAGCATTAAATGAGGTTCATGAAGGAATGTGTGGGGCTCATACCAATGGTTTAGTCCTAGCAAAGAAACTTCTTATAATAGGATATTATTGGCCCAAAATGGAGATAGATGCGTATAATTATGTAAAGAAGTGTGTTCCTTGTCATCAGCATGGCAACTTGATACATGCACCTTCCTTACCATTATAGTTGATTACAACTCCATGGCCATTCTCAACATGGGGTCTCGATCTCATTGGAAAAATTAACCTAACATCTTCAGATGGCCGTAAACACATTTTGACTACAACCAAGTAATTTACCAAGTGGATTGAGTCCATTCCTCTCACTTATGTTACTAGGAAACAAATAGCCAAATTCATTCATTACCATATCATCTATCGATATGGCATCCTAACACATATTATATCAGATAATGGCAGATCTTTTATGAACCAAGTTGTGAAATCTCTTTGTGTAAAATTCAAGATCAAGTATAAGAAATCCATTCCATATAAACCACAAGGTAATGGACAAGTTGAGGCATTAAATAAAACCAT
This sequence comes from Torreya grandis, assembly GCA_037957365.1. Lineage (NCBI taxonomy): Eukaryota > Viridiplantae > Streptophyta > Pinopsida > Cupressales > Taxaceae > Torreya > Torreya grandis. Next base: position 2,894,092 of record JARHVA010001423.1, on the reverse strand, counting down.
TCTAGCCATCTTAAAGAAGATTGTTAATGATGCTGGCCATAATTGGTACTTGCAACTCTTTCCTACCCTTTGGGATTATAAAACCAATCATCACACCCCAACTAGAGCTACTCCATACTCTCTTATTTTTGACATTGAAGCTATCATCTTGGTCGATATTGAGATCCCATCATTATGAATATCACTGGAGCACATTGAAGATAATGAAGACTATAGAGCCTCATGACTATAGGAACTAGAGCTTCTTGATGGTAAGCATTTGGATTCCATAGAAAACTTGTAGGCCTATCAAAATATATTTTGGAGAAGATAAAATAAATGCATTCTCCCTCAAATTTGAGATTGGTGACCTATTTTTAAAAAAGAGAACTAGAAGAACATGAATTTTGAACCCAAAAATAAAGGCAAGTTTTAGCCTAATTGGTTAGGACCATATATTGTCATAGCAAACTATGGATTAGGAGCATATTAACTGGCTAAACCTAATGGTGAAGAAATTTCAGATCCCATGAACATCATACACTTGAAGAGGTTCTATGCATAAACAACTTTAAATCATTGTCTATAAGACACCTGACTTAGGGGCAACTTACGTTGTCATAATTTTATCCTACCTTAAACACATTTTATAATACACTGGTCAACTTTTCATGAATCCCAATATTAAAGGCTTTGAACCCTTATCACTCTAAACACATTCTTCATCCCATTATGGATTACTCTCTTTGAGAATCATATTATTTGTTTTGTCTAGGACATGTTATAAGCTTGAACACTTTTTGTCCTTTGACCAATTATGATCTCAATTATGTCTCATGAATGTTATGAACATCTTCATTAGTAGTTTTACAAATTAGTTCAACCATGATAGTCTTGTGTAGCTTCAAACAATTAAATCATTGCATCTTCTCAGTTCCCATTTTTTTGTTCTTTCTTGTATTATCAGGAACCTCACTCTCACTGATTTGTGAGCATGGGTCGGTTTAGTTAGATTAGCTATCTTAATAGAACCTCTACTCTTAGGATGTGCATCTCCTCGACTAGATGGTCCCACCTTGTGCATATTTTATCCCAAAAACACCAAAAATATTATAAATACTTTAAAAAAACCAAAAAAATTACAACATGATCCACAAAAGAACAAAAACATTATCTCATGCTTCTATACATTTGTAAATTACCATTCCACCATCTCATGCTCTCATCATTTTACAAGAAACTATTAAGTTTGAACACTCTTAATGATTGGCAAGCATAGAAACACTAACTCATTTCATCTTGTCCCATGCACTTGCCATTTTACAAGATCATTCTTTCTCATCTCATCAGTGTCTTGTTTTACAGACCATTCTCATTTATTTGTCATATCTTTTATTTCTTCTCTAATATTAATTATACTAGTCTAATCATCATTTTTCTTCTATCCCATTTTATGGGAGAACTACATTTAGCCTAAAGTTCATGTTGGAATATGCATCCATGGAACTATGTAGGCAACATCCACTTGTCTTATACATCTAGTGTCAGCTTGGCCAACTCCTTCCTTTTCTTCTCTTCCCCCATTTATTATGTCATTATTCCTCTTTAATTAGGTAACAATAGTCATGTCATTGTTCTTTGTTATGATGTGGTAAAAATTAACGCCTCTATTGCACATACATCAACATTTGTCATTAAACCACACTAACTTAGTTTTTGTTTATGTGTGTTTATTTGAGTTTTCTTAGTGTTTGTTGTGCTTTCACACTCTCCTTTTATTTTACCTCTTGTCTCATTCTTGGTCTTGTGTTTCCTTAATTATCTTTTTGTTTGATTTTGCTTTTCTTTTCTATATTCAAGACTACCTTGATGGTCCATATGGATCCTAATTATTCATATCTTGGTCTCATGTCGTTCACACATTCTTGCTTTTTATTTTTAAACATTTTTGTTCCTACTTAAGATCATATCTTGATTTCAAGTTAGGTTCATCTTTATCTTTATCTTTTTTTTTTTTTTTTTTAATGTAAAACATTGTAACTCTGGTTTTGGTCATTATTTTACCATTATCCTAAGTTATAGATATTCACATTTGAACTAGCTTAGTGCAATTGGAATTTTATGTCATTCTAAGTTATTCATACTTATGATGCCTAATTCCTTTTGTTATAGCAAGCACTTTATGCTCAGGTCTCAAAGTCTTAACATCAACATCAGCTCTGATGAACAATTCTCAAGAACAAAACCTAGGCTCATGATATGGAATTAAGATTTTAGGTAGCATGTATTTTAGGCTTCTTTTTCTATGCTTAGACATGTATCTTTTTTCATACATTATGATTCTAATCAATTCTTCATAATTTTTCATTATTCCTCATTCCATTCCATCCCAAACTTGGGTAAACTACATTGGCCTAAACTTCATGGTGGAATATGAGTCCATGGAACTATGTAGGTAGTGCTCAAATTTTATTAAGGTCAGCTCAGCTATCCCCATTCTTATTTTCATCTCTCTCATCACTTTATGCATTCTCATATGCTTGGCTTTATATGGATTTCTAACCCATTACCCCATTTCGTGTACATTTGCATCCACTCACTTTAACCTATCTTTTGGGTTATATCCTTGGGCTATTTTACTTACCAATTTCCCATGATGGGGCCCACCATCTGAACAACATTTGATCAAATTATCTCTACAATGGAAAATCATTATTTATTATTTATCAATGATCAAAATTTTCCCTACTAAGGTAAAATTATTTTATCACAATCAAATCTACTCTACTGGATTCCTTATTATATTCCCTTTAGAAACCTCGTTCTAGTGGTGTTTCCCTTCCTGGAGTAGAACATTCTCCCTTTTCCTCTAATTTTAAGCTCTCCACATTAAATCCTATGATGTCAATATTTTAGTGTGAAACTTATCTTAGGATTGATCAATGCCATAAACACATATCTTGTACTCTCAAATTGGGTATGTTTATAGTGTGTCCCTTACATTTATGGATTGTATCTTTCCCATTCCCCCTATCTCTGGGACCTATTATGCCTCTCATTATATTTTGGTCATTGATGGTAATCATGTGTGAAATCATTAGCTCATTTATATGTAATCTATTCCATGGGTTAATCTCTCTCTTTTTGAGAGTCCATCCTTCTCTTCATCCTAGTGTGTCCTATTGAGGGGGCATCATGGGTCTATTCCAATTTCTTCTTGGAAACTCTTTTCTTTAAAAAGATGTTGCTCTACTTGAATTTCTTGTTATGCCTTCTCAAATAGGGACAAAATATAGAAATCCAATTCCTAACACCATTTGTGTTGAAATTATCAATCTTACTTGAATTACACTCAAATGCACATTTTAGGTCCAAATCTATAAAATGTCCTAAATGGTTCAAACTTGTCACTTAAAAATTCTAGTTTAGGTCAAAGTATCCCTAAATAGGGCAATGTATTTTATCGGCCAGCTAACTTTGATTAGATCATTTTGAGTCAAAATGACCATTTCACCATTTAATGCTCTGGATCACTCTTTTCTTCATTTATTGGTACACATCATGTATCTTTTTTATTTGGTGTTGCCAAAATCCTAAATTGGAATATAGCTTCAATGCATCTAACATCACCTTCCAGTTTCTCTCTAGTCAAATTATGACCTAGTAATATGACTTTCTGACCATTTTGATTAATTGAGGGCTAATTCTTAAATAATTACACAAATGTTGATTAACCTTATTTAAAGCTAACTAATTAAAATCAAGAGCTTAAGTGGATTTTACATGAGAGTTGTTAAATATTTCTTTTTGAAAATTGATTCCTATTAACTACATCACCTAGTGACATCACCTATGGGGTGGCATCCATCAAGACATAAGTGTATTAAATATCAGGATTATGGGTCACCCATGCCTAGTTAATGCCTCCCATGCCTCTTTAATGCTTATTTATCTTTAGGATATTTATGGATTTAATTCCAAATATTAGGATTATTCATTGCTACACATCTCAATCTTGAGATGGACAGTCATGGTTGATCCTGACCAATCTCAAAAGTCTATAAATAGAGAGGCCATGGACATGAATTTTAGGCTTGAATATTGCAAAGTTATAATGTTCAATTGTTTCCACAAGGTTTTGTATTTAATCATAGATTTTGTTTGTAAGCTTCATTGATAGGCTAGTTTAGTGATTTGGAATCAAGAGACTAGGTTTTATGGAGTGTTCTTGAGGCATTAGAGGAGATTACCACCATTTTTGACAAATACAAGGATGCTTGATCAAGGGAGAACATGTTTTTGAGCTTCATGGGTATGGTGAATCCATTTGGGGAGGTAATATTTTGTTGTTTTATGTCATTTGTTTTTTTTTATCCTTTGTAATTCCCATAGAAATAGATAGGCTTGGTTAGTTATTTCTTTATGCATGTTTCATTATTTATGGACTAATTTTTGACTAACTTACTTTGTAATAATTTCTACATCTGACACAGTATTCACCTTTGGATTCAAAGGCATAATGTTCATGTTGGGTTTAGTGAAAGAAGTGGGCAAAGGGCCTTAAAGGGTAACTCATGAGCGTCTATTTTTGATTGCATAATTTAGAGGTGGCAAGGAGCCAGTATAATTAAAGATGAAGGTAAAGGGCCTTAGATAGTGACTCATGAGTATTTAGTTACATTTGATAAATTTTGAGTTGATGAGGCATTATAATTAGAGGAAGGATGAGGTCTATAAATACTAACCCATGCAAATAGAGGTGCAATAGAATTTTATGTTCTCGATGCAGTATTACTAAAGGGAGAGGGTGTTGAACATGTAACAATAGGTCCATTACTAAAAGGAGCACATGATGATTCATGGGTTTTGGCAGTGACAATGTCAATGTGGTTAGTAGAAATGCATCCCATGGTAGTGTTGTTGTTGTAAGGCATATTGTTTTAACCTAGGTTATTAACATGGTTATTATGATCTTGATTATGATCATGCTAATTATGATTTTGACCTTAATTTTATTTTTTCCTTTGATTCTATCCTTGTAGTTGATAATTCCTTGGTGGTTATTTATTATGTTGAGGAAACGGATCTTTATAGATTCCCATATCTTGATTAGTTTCATGTGGAGCTAGTTTGATCTCAACCTCACTACTCTGAATTAAATATTTAGTAAGGTTTCTTAATTATATGCAATGATAAGAACCATGACTACCAACATGATGGAAGTTGAATAATTCATTTTATTAATACCAATCAATTTTGGGTTGATATGTAGGGAATGGCCTTGGTATAGGCCATATAATCAAATTAGCTACTATGAGATTTTGAAACACTAGCTCAATAGGCTCTCTTAATTTTCCAAAGACTTTGAAATAATTTTTTAATGTCCTTTTTAGAGGGACTCTTTAAAAATTGGCTAATGGATTAGGGGGAGATAATTTTACATTTGGAGTTGGTAGAGCCAACACCATTTATACATGTCTTAATTTATTTACTCTATTCCCTACCATGTTCTTGTTCTTAATTAAACCTTTAAGTTTATCTTGCATAACCATATAAACTCACGATTGGGTTTGATTTGATGTTTGACCCTACATGTAAATATTGACAAGGCTTTTGGTGATAAGTTCCTTCCCAATATGCACACCCTTATTTATAATTTATTCAAATGTGTTTGAACAAGAAAATTATAGATTTTACACCACATCAAGGTGTAAATTCTATGAAAAAATATATACCAAATATTTCTCTAGAAATTATGTTGAAAGTGACCAGCTAATGCTCTCCACCACTGTAGATATGCTATGAAGCTTTCTCCATCCCATTTTTTAGCTTTTCACAAGTCAATAATAGTCATTTCATGTTCAATATTATATGAGAAATGGTTGACAAAAATTTTAGATAGGTCATTCCAATCTGTAACCAATCCCTTAGGTAACTTAAGTAGCCAACCTAAATATTGTCCCGCTAAAATTTATGGAAACAAGTGAAGCAAATAAATTCTATTATATGTTACCTCTTGGCATAACACAAAAAATTATTGAATGTGTTGACAAGGGTCACCCTTTCATTTGTATTTGTCAAATTTTGGTGCCTCAAGATGAGATAGAAATGGGACTTGGAGAATAATCCAATCAAATAGATATGGACATATCTCATCAAATTTTTACATTTGATTATGTTTCCTATCTCCAATTCTGATATGATTTATTTCATTGAATTCCACTCTTGCATGTTAGGTGCATTGGTAGGTAGAATATAATTCTATTGGGGTGGTATGTGCCCCTATTATGTGGATTTTTTAGGGATGTACACCCTACGATCCATAACCTTATTTTGATTCACTCTTTGAGTCGAGAAAGTGAGCCGCTAATTCCTAGGTAGATAAACATTCCCTAAAATCTATTGCCTTGAATTATAAGTTTTCTATTGATTTTGGGGAGTCTGTGGTATATTTACTAAAGAACACATTAGTTAGGAAGAACTAGCCAAATTATTTTTCATAATATCCTCAATACTCAATAATGTTTTTGTCCTTGGTTTTACAAAGGAATAAGAGGTTCTTGGTGATTGAAAAATGTATGCTATGTGTCTAGTGAAGCTATTATAACATAACTATCTACTAAGAGAGGGGGGTGAATTATTAGATTGATTAAAATTAGTCCTTTAATATTTTTTAATTCAATTTATAAAGGATATGTATAAATTACACACACACACACACATCCATAACACTAGATGTACGTGGAAAACCCAATATGGAAAAAACCACCATGAGAATAACTACTAGAATCTACTATTATAATCTAGCTTCACAATCAAGAACCTCACTAATTACAATGTTTAAGGGTACTAAACCTAAGGAAACACCAATCCCCTAATTTAAGATCACCTACTCTAAGGAAGCACCTACTCCCTAACTAAGCACCAACTTAGCTCTTTTGATGGCACCTACTAATCAGATCTATTATGGAGCTACAACTTTATATTACAAGATTTGATTCAAAATAAATCTAGTTCTATGTTATAGGCCTATTCTACAACTGATCATACTCTGCTCTATATCTCTCTTCCTCTCTTTCTCTCTCCCTCTCAATTCTACCTTTTTCAACACTTATGCATTTTCTAGATGATGTATATATGTATTAGATCTAGGTCTCATATCACTCTATGTTCACACTTGGTCATTGACACATCATGATCCACCACCATTATTCTCTATATTTTTCTATATTTATCATATATTTGGTTCAATATTTGATACACATGCCATATCACATAATTTAGATCGATCACAATAATCTATATTGTTCTTTGTGTCGTATAGTGCATCTTTCTTATAGGTTTTATCACTTGACCATTGAGATGAACATATCTTTAAATATTGACCATTGATCTTAAGTTTCATTCCATGATCCAATGATCCTTGTTCAAATGTCTCAATTTTAAAATGAAACCATTAGTTCAATATTTTATAGGCTCAAGCACTCTGTTAGATCTTTACAAGCTTTTTAACTTTAGCATTTCAATCTTTAAAGTGTATCCATTGATCTGAATCTAACAAGATAATTCACTCCATTTGATCTTTGTAAGATTATGAACTTTAAATCTTAAAATTTAAGTCATAACTATTTATCTTTTTATCCAAGCTCCTGTGTGCCATTAAATATTAAAAATTAGCATAGACTTTACCTCTATCTATCATTAAACATCAGATACTTTGACCTCTTTGGCTCCTCACACTTTATTGATATTCATTATATGATCACATGCTTAACATTAGATTTTATGATAGACTAATATGCTCATTAGATATTTATCTAAAAAGCTCCTATGATGTGACACTTGGCACCCTCATGTGCCTTTTACACATTGTTGTCAATGATTATGCTTGTGACACTTGGCACTCTTGCATGCCTTCTTCACATTTTCAATCTTTACATTTGTGACACTTGACAATAGCACATGCCTTATGAGCACTTTACTATTAGTCCCTATTCTTATGAAACTTGGCACTCATGTGTTTCTTTTGCACATTATCATTTCTTATGCTTGTAACACTTGGCACTAGTGCATTCACTCTCAGGGACCTTTGACATATTGAATTTGCTATGCATCAGTGGATCTTCATCATATGATTTAGTGTTATCCATTAATCAAGCTTGGATAAGTCTTCAGTCAAGGACATAGGAAATATTAAAGTCTTTGATCATTGCTCGAAGCTGGTAATCACTAGGTCAAAAGGGTTGGTTACACAATGATGAGAAAGGATTAAGTTATAACTTAAGTGATCGATTCTTGCCTATATTTAGTCAACATAAAAATACAAAATCCTATGAATTCCATGACTAAAAACTTTAGGGTTTTACTAAGAAACCCTAGTAATGGTTGAGAGAAAAGATAAATCATTTCTAGGCTCATTTCTCTTTATCTGAACCTATGGACCATATATATGAGATGATCTTGAAAAACCCATAATGGATTTTCTTCAATTTCTCTATAAACATCCAAAAATATTCTTTATAAAATCATGAAAAATTTGTATGATAATATTGTAACTTATGCAATTATAAAACATGCTCTTCTCTCCATCAACCTTGTATGTGATTGATTCTCTTGACATCAATGACATCCATAGTGTCAAATATATCTCTTTTGTCATCAATGACAATCATATTTCCAATAATCTCTCCTTTTGTCATTGATGGAAAAATAAATTCTCTAATATTGTAATGCATGTTCTATTCCTTCTCTAACATTGATTGTACTTACATTGGAATCTAATGATATTGAGCTAAAGCTATTCATATCAAAATTTCTCCCCCTTAGGCAATAAAACACTTGCATAGACACACCTTGGACACTTGCCAAAACACAACTTGAACATATGATCTAGATAAACATAAAGCATTTGGCAAACTTTTACATAGAGCATTTTCACTTTTTATACCTTTTTGACATCAATGGCAAAGGGACTCCAAATTTCTCACTGTTTGTCCAAATTTTTCTCCCCCTTATTAGATAAAGGAGTTTGTCTAAGAATCTATAGCCATCAAATCATTAGAAATTTTTAAAAAAATGTATACCTAAGTTTCTTTTTATCTCTTCTTCTAGGGATTAACAAATATTATATGATCCTCCCCCTGGACTCATGCCCTATTGCTAAGATTTAGTGATGTGATCTTGATGCAAACAGTAAACTGCCTACATGACTGAATAATTTGTTAAAACACTTTTGCAGTTTACTGTTTGCATCAGATGTAGGAGCCACCACTCACAATTTCTATTTCAGATACTCAAATTATTCCTTGGGAATATTTTTGGTGAATATATCTACAATTTGATCTTGTGTTGGCACATATTCCATTATGACCTCTTGATCTACAAACTTTTCTATTAATAAGTGATACTTGATTCATATGTACTTAGCTCTATAATGCATCACTAGATTCTTTGATATGTTAATATCACTTGAATTGTCACAAAGAATAGAGATAGGTGATTTTTATTCTACCTTGATGTCTTTGAATTTTTTCTTCATCCACAAGAATTGAGTACAACATGCCACTGTTGAAACATACTTTTCTCCTATTATAGAAAGAGTAACTGACTCTTGCTTTTTGCTCAACCATGAAACAAGTTTATTTCCAAGGAAAAATGCATCACCACTAGTGCTTCTTCTATCATCCACACTTCCTACCCAATCAACATTTGTATATGTTGTCAAAGTGAAATCTTCACCTTTAGGATACCATAGGCCATAGTAAATTGTACTCTTGATATATCTAAAGATTATTTTCATTCCATTGACATGTGATTTTTTAGGATCAACTTGAAATATTACAACCATGCACACTACTTGCATGATATATGGTCTTGATGTAATTAGGTATAACAAACTACTTATCATTGTTCTATACAAAGTTTGATTTACTTCAAGAGACTCATCCTTTTTACTCGACTTACAACCCATTATCATGGGAGTACCTACTAATTTGTTATCTTCCATTCCAAACATCTTGAGCATTTCCTTAGCATAATTGGTTTGCGATATAAATATCCCTTCAGTAGTCTATGTAATTTTTAGACCAAGGAAGAAAGAAAGTTCTCCAAGCATAGACATCTCAAACTCATTTTGAATTTGAGTAGTAAATTATTTGCACATTTTATGGTTTCTACCACCAAAAATGATGTCATATACATATATAACAATAATTAACATATGCTCACCCTTTGATTTGAAGTATAGATTTATATTTACACAACCTTTATTGAATCCTTGTTGTTGTAGGTACTAGTCTAATCTTGAATATCATACTCTAAGTGCTTATTTTTGACCATATAGAGCTTTCTTCAGTCTACAAACATAATCATCTTCTTCTGAAAACTAAAAACTTTTGAGGAAATTATGAAACATAAATATTCTAATTGTTACCTATCATTATGTTATGACTACTTCAGTTATACAAATCAAAGAATTTATTACTTTTGCATTATTTGGTTAAATATTTATACTATTGGTAACTGGTATTCATTTACAATTGTAGTCTATGTGGACTTCATCTTCTAGGTCTCCATTTAATAAATCATACTTAACATCCATTTGATAGACTTTAAATTGTTTATAAACTAATAATGATAGAAAAATTCTTATGGCTTCCAATCTAGCATTTGGAGAAAATGTTTTCTCAAAATATATGCCTTCAAATTTTACATATCCTTTTCATACCAATCTATCCTTAATCCTTATAATAGTTCCATCATCATTGAGTTTATTTCTAAAGACCAACTTTATACCTATTACATTATTATTTTAAGGTCTTAGAACTAATTTCCAAGTTTTGTTCTTTTCAATTTTGCTTAGTTCTTATTCCATGGATTTTAGCCAATTCTCATCCTTTCTAGCTTCAACATAGTTATTAGGTTCAATTTTAGATATTAGATCAAAACTTAATTTCTCTTTGTTCATTACAACTTTTCTCCTTGTTTAAACTCCTTCATTTTTATTGCTAATGATTTGATCTATAGGATGATACTTTTGAACAAATCTTTCAGGTGTCTTTTCATTTATTTCCTCAAGATATTCGTTATCTACCTCCTCTTCAAACTTTGATTCTTCTTCATATATGTCTTTGTTAGGATTAACATGTTCAAGCCTTCATCAACCTTGACAGTGATACTCTCTACAATATTCTCTATCCTTTTGTTGTAACATATGTAGGCTTTGCTTTGAGTGGAATGACCAAGAAATATTCCTTAATCACATCTTGATTCAAAGCTTCCCAATTTGTCTTATTTTCTCTTGATGTAACATTTGCTTCCAAACACTCTGAAATACTTAAAAAAGGTAGGTCTTTCATACCATAGTTTATAGGGGGTTTTATCACTATTTACCCTCAATTAAACTCTACCTAAGATATATATTATTATTTTTATTGCTTCTCTCTAGTATCCATAAGGTAACTTGGTCTCTTTTAGCATTATTTTATCCATCTCCTTGATTGTTTTGTTCATTCTCTCAACAACTCCATTCTGCTATGGAGTCCTTCCTATAGAGTAATGCCTTTTGATTCCATGTTTATCATAGTATTATATGAACTCATTTGAGGTGAATTATCTACCTCTATCAAATCTTAAACATTTGATTTTTCATCCAATCTTATTCTATACCATGGCCCTAAAGATCTCAAATCTTTCAAATGCCTGAGATTTGTCCTTCAAAAAGGTTACCCATGTCATTATTGAGTAATCATCTACTAACATCATGAATTATCTTTTTCCTTTAGATCTTCTTGTCTTAGTAGGACCACAAAGATTAGTATGAACTAACTCTAAAGGATTTGTAGTTGCATACTCCTTTGTTTGAAATTTGACCCTTGCTTACTTGCCTTGCTGACATTCCTTGAAAGTAGTGTCTATAGTTTTGATTATCTTAGGCATATGTCTAACACACTAATTTTAGCTCACCTTAACTAGGTTATCAAAATTGACATAACACGTTCTTTTGTGCCATAACCAATTCTCATTATTCTTTCCTATTAGGTAGTTATTACCATTCACTTCACTAAGATTATAAATATTAATTTTAGTTTCCTTCCCTTCTACAACTAATCTTCCAGATCTCCTTATATTACAACCTTCTACATTAAATGTGACTTTATATCCATTTTCACACATTTGGGTGACACTTAGTAGATTGTGCTTCAATCCTTTAACATAAAAGACATCATGTATATGCCATTTTACATTTATGTTCAAGATTCCTTTACCATAGATCTTTAAGACAATATTGTCTCCCAAGATGACAAATCCTTCCTTGAATTTACTCAGTTTGATGAACTTGATCTTGTCACCAGTCATATGTTTTGAGAAACCATTATCTATTACCCACAAATTTTTTTGCTTAACATGGAGTGAAGTTTGAGAAATCATAGATTTTGTAACTTTTTGATCTTTCACTTTCCACACATCCTTAGGTTTCTTATTTGGCTTAGTTTTCTCCTTTTTAGAGACTTGTGAACCTTTGTTCACACTAGGAGGCATGCCTTTATTTTCACTTTGTATTTTTTATCTTACAAAGTTTGTTCTACATTGTTTAGCTATGTGACCATAAATGTTACAATTATAACATATTACATTTGTATTTAACAAGGGGGAAAATAAATTTTTTCTTACAAATTTTTTTCTCCTTTTAGGTATAACCTTACATTCACTATACCTATGACCAAAATGATTACAAGTATAATAATAACTATATAAAAATGAGGAATACCTTGTATAGCATTTCTTTATGTAGGACGAGGAGGTCTTCTTAACTCTGGCTTTTTTAAGTCTCTCACCCTTATGTCACCATTTGCATCAACTACCTTTGTGTTATGCACATTCCTTAAGTTTACAAAGATTAATTCATTGTTATTATTATTTTCTTTAGGCTTCTTTTTTCCTTCAACTTTCTTCACATCAGTTGTGCTTGTGTCTTTCTTTGTATCTTTGGATGTATTCTTGCAAGCTTTTTCATTCTTTATTCCTGATTCTCCTTCTACTTTGAAGTTGTCATATAAGCTTGTAGATTTAATGGTTATGGGAATTTTCCATGTTTTAAAACCAAGACCAATTTTTTCTTTTAATGGATTTTGAGAGTTGATTAACTCATCAAGAATTTCTAAACCTCCTATCAACTTCAAACTTTTTATCTATATGTTTTTTATATTTTTCAAGTTCTTTCCTCAAAACCACTATCTCTACTTCTAACTTTAATAATTCATCAAATTTAGACTGTAATTCAACTTTGACTACATCTATTATTTTAGCTTCTTCAACTTGTGTCTTTAGGATAACTACCATCTAATCAAAATTATTAAGACTTTTGGATACTTTTTCAATATCCTTTTTTGCCTGGTTCTTCTTCTTTAAGTTATTTTTTCTCAGCTTTTCAATTTAATTTAGAGAAAAAATGAGTTCACCCTCTATATCTAGTTCTCCTTCCTCTTATTCATCTGAGTCTTCAAATTCTTCTATTTTTTAATCCACAAAGGATGATTCGAATGTCATGAATAGGGATTCATTTCCCTTAGCCACAAAGGCATAATCATGGTCATCATCTGAGCTATCACACTCATCCAATGAATCACTATCTTCTTTTATGTATAAGCCCTTCTTATTTTTGAAGAAGTTTGTATTCTTGGAGTAGTAGGGTTTCATACTTTTACTATCCTATTCTTGCTTAGAATTATCCTTTTTATTATAAGGGCATTTAGTAGCAAAATGTCCTACCTTACCATATTTAAAGAATTTAAAGTGTAACTTACCTTTGTACTTTTTAGATCCTCTTCTTAATTTTTTGATAAAATTGGCTTCTTCTTCATCAGTCTCCTCAGATTTGGATGTAGGTGATTCTAATTTTACTTGTTTGGATGATTTGAATTCAACTTCTCTCTTGAAAGTATCTACTTATTCAATTCTCATCTCATAGGCTATGAAGGTTTTATGTAACTCATCTATAGTGAGCTTATCTAGATCTCTTGCTCGCTCTATTGTAAATATTTTAGAGTCATACCTTGATGGTAGATATCTTAGGCCCTTTTTGACAATGATCAAATATTTAATCTCTTCTTTAAGGCCTCTAATTTCATTGACTATTTCATCTACTCTGAGGAGGTAATTTGTAATTTTCTATTCTTCATTCATTTTAAGACTTTCAAATTTGCCTTTGTATTTTTATAGATTGGTTTGCTTAGCCTTATCATCACCTTCATAGATACTCTTCAACTTGTTCCAAATATCCTGTGCATTTTGATAATGCATTACTTTGACAAACTCTGAGTTAGACAATCCATAAAGGATAGCATTCTTTGCCTTGGCATATCTCTCATCTACCTTCTTTACAACGTGATTAGTAGGAGTTTTAGTAGGGGTTGTGTATCCATTTACTACAGACATCCATACATCAAACCCTAATGAAGATAAATATGCTTCCATTCTAATGATCTAAAATGAATAGTTTGATTTGTTAAAGAGAGGTGATTTTTTTGAAGAAGAGCCTTCTTATCTAGCCATTTATGTTCACTATCTAAGATCTACCTGAGGTGATTAAGCTTCTTCTAAGGAATCATAGCTCTGATACCAATTATAAGATCAAAAATATCCACTGAGGCTAGGGGGTGAATCATTAGATTGATTAAAATTAGTCCTTTAATCTTTTTTAATGTAATTTAGAAAGGATATGCATAGATCACACACACATATTCATAACACTAGATGTACATAGAAAACCCAATATGAAAAAAACCACCATGAAAATAACTTCTAGAATCTACTATTCTAATACAACCTCACAATCAAGAACCTCATTGGTTATAATGTTTAAGGACACCAACCCTAAGGAGACACCAATCCCCTGCTTTAATATCACCTACTCTAAGGAAGAACCTACTCCCTAATTGAGAACCAACTTAGATATTCTGATGGCACCTACCAATTGGATCTATTATGGAGCTACAACTCCAAATTACAAGATTTGATTCAAAATGAATCCAATTCTCTATTACAGACCTATTATACAACTACTCATACTCTGATCTATATCTCTCTTCCTCTCTTTTTCTCCCTCTCAATTCAACCTTTTTTAACACTTAGTGAATTTTCTAGATGATGTATATATGCAATGGATCTAGGACTTGTGTCACTCTATGTTCACACTTGGTTGTTAACACATCACACTCCTGAAAGTTTATCGCTTCTTGAATTCATGCTCCACCACCATAATTCTCTATCTTTTATATATTTAGCATATATTTGGCTTAAAATTTGATATAGATGTCATATTACACAATTTAGATCGATCACAATAATCTATATCATTATCTATCATATAGTGTATCTTTCCTATAGGTTCCTATCACTTGACTATTGATATAATGTATCTTTAAATGCTAACTATTGATATTAAGTTTTGTGTCATGATCCAATGATCCTCATTTAAATGTCTCAACTTTAAAATGCAACAATTAGACCAAGCTTTGACTGGCTCATGTGCTCCATTAGAGCTTTGTTAGCTTCTAAACTTTAACATTTCAATATCTTAAGTGTTTATGTTAATCTAAATCTGACAAGCTTATGCATTATATTTGATATCTATAAGCTTTTAAACTTTAACTCTTCAACTTTAAGTTGCAATCATTGATCATTTAATCTGATCTCTTGCATGCCATTAGATATTTAAAATTAGCATGAACTTTACCTCTATCTATCATTAAACATCAGATACTTTGACCTTTTTAACTCCTCACTCTGTTGATTTTCATTTCATGATCACGTGCTTATTATTAAATATTCTAATAGACTAATACACTCATTAGTTATTTGTTTGATAAGCTCCTATGAATGTGACACTTGGCACCCTTGCATGCCTTCTGCACATTACTTTAAGTGCATATGCTTGTGACACTTGACACTCTCACATGCCTTTTACACATTATTAGTCCATATGCTTGTGACACTTGGCACTAGTACATTCCTTATGAATAATTTAATATCAGTCCCCATGCTTGTGATACTTGGCACTCATGCATTCCTTCCACACATTTTTAGTTCTTATGCTTGTGACACTTGGCACTAGCATGTTCACTCTTAGGTACCTTTGACATATTGAATTTTTTGTGCATCTATGTATCTTCATCATATAATTTAATGCTAGCCATTGATCAAGATTAGACAATTATTAAGTTGAGGACTTAGGAAATATTAAAGTCTTTGATCATTGCTCAAAGCTAGTAATCACAACATTAAAGGGGTCAGTTGTACAATGATAAAAAAGGCTTAAGTTATAACTTAAGTGAATGGTTCTTGCCTATATCTAGTCAACATGAGAATAGAAAATCTTGTGAACACCATGACTAAAAACCTTAGGATTTTATTGAAAAACCCTAGTAATAGTTGAAAGCAAAAATAAATCATTTCTAGGCTCAATTATCTTCATCTGAACCTACAAACCATATATATGAGATGCTCTTGAAAAACCAAAAATAGATCTTCTATCAATTTCTCTACAAACAGTCTCTATAAAATCATGAAAACTTTGTATGATAATATTGTAACTTGTACAATTATAAAACATGATATTCTCTCCATCAATCTTGTTTGTGACTAATTCTCTTGACATCAATGACATCCATAGTGTCAATTATCTCTCTTTTGTCATCAATGACAATCATATTTCCAACAAAAACATGTTGTAGAACCTCTTAGGACTTAGATTTTTTAATTGAGACATCTTGATCCATCATAGGTGTGTTCTCAAATAAAGTTTGTTATGTTGGTTCTATCACATTCCCTTGCTCCTTGGAAGCATCACTGTGTATAGAAGTACCAACTAAATAGTTAGTCAAATCTATGATAAATTGGTCTACATATCATTAAATTATCTTCTTGATCTTGGTGATAAGATATTGATAGTTATGTGTTGACTCTATGAGTACTTCATTGCCTTTGCTAGAAGAAGCAATTTTTGTTCTTTTAAAGTAAGTGAGGAATTGTTCTCACTATTGTTCTTCTACCCTAACCAAGGTATGAAATTGTTCCCTAAGAAATTTTGATGGTAATCTTATGCCAAAGTCAATCAACCTTAGGAGTGATTCATCCTTGTCCTCTTGGGGTTGATATTCCAAATAGTCTTTCTTAGATCCTATAGTTATGTGAATGTCCTCAAATACCATAAAATTGTCTTATCCACCAGAAAAGTGTTCATAATCATAGTTAGGGTTTTAAGAGACCCACTATGAGTGTACCTTTGATTCATGTATACAAAATTTATTCTCTACATTTGGAAAGATCAGGAAAGTGTTTTACAAACATTAACAAGGTATGCTTTGATTTTATCCAAATAAGTGACAAGGAAAAAGAGACTATAATAAAAAAAAAGGAGGTGGCATAGTACCACACAATTAAAATAAATGTTCACAAAATTACTCAACCTTTGGTAGGGTTAAAATCATATAAATTAAAAGAAGGTATGATAACTTAAAAACCTATAGTGTAAACTAGTACACCAAATGTAGGTTTAGAGATATGTCAATACCATAAAATCTAGTTCAAATTTGATTAGTTGCTACTAGGAAATTAGAATAAATTCCTTCAGATTAAGAAGGTAACAATGCCAACTAAGAACATCAAGATGTGAAAACATGCAATAATTCCTAAATATAAAACTAAAACCAAACATGTAGCACAATGCCACTGCATGGTAATATGAGGTATAATAAAATGTGTTCCAGAACTTAGAGCATAAGTGGCATGCAAGATAACCTAAGTTCATAATGATCAAATGATGATGAATCTATAAATGGCCTTTAACACAAATAGGGAATCTTACCCAAGTTAACTCAAACCAAGTAAAAATGGTAAACCAATTAACATGTTGGCCTAAAACTTCAAAAAGGTGAGATTTCAAATTTGAATTAAAAAGTGAAGGACTTAGATATTTTTGGGAAGTGGTTTAGATTTAAATGTGTAGCATAACAATGTTGTTTAAATAATACAAACACAATGTTTAAGATGAGGTTTTGAACAAGGTAAAATATGATTTAGATTTGACTAGTGTAATACCTCCTTGTTCAAGAAATGGTGGATAAAAAATGTGTTTAGTTATGACATGTTGTTTTCAAGAAATTTTTAGACTCAAACAAGACCAATCAAGTAAAGGAAAAGACAAATACAACTAAGCAAATCATCCTAATCCCTAAATTGACAAGGTTGCATTATATTATTAAAATTCATCTATATATGTGCTCTTGGGAGGATTTTAAGTGTTAATCCAAAAATAAAAGTCCATGAAGTAGTAGGTTTTTTACACCCCCTTCTCCCAAAATATTGTATAGTGACATGCACCTTTAGGATACTCACCCTACATCAATAATATGTTCATGACAAGTGGTGTTCTAAAACTTAAATTTTTTACTGTCTAGATGGTCCTAAGTGTGGCTAATGCTAGAGATTTCTCAGAGTTCATACCAATTAAATTACTATGCAAGTGTTTATTATTTCACATAGAAATTCCATCCATGTACTACTTATTGGAATCCCCTAGTTAACCAGACCTAACTTGGGTTTTCATTATTAAAGGAGAGGTTAGCTTCTCAACCCCCTAGTTCTCATAGTATACGTGCCCTAATTTATATACCCCTCCATAGAGTGGGGTTGAAACAATGCCAAGAGATGAAACCAAGGGTCAAATATTCCTTAAATAACACATGAAGAAGCTATGAACTCCCCTTCACAAGTCAAATTTCATAAAATAAATGATCTAAGTGAAAATACTTTAGAGGTTTATTTTAGATTACCTAAACTATACAAGTTTTGGGGAGAGGCTTGAAAACATTATTTTCACGCCTTGGACAAAGGCACAATTACAATGAAAAGGTGATTTTTGTCACCCAAGTTCCCTAAAAGGGACGAGGGGAGAGCATACACACACTCTTCATTTTGCATTAAAAAACCAAGTAATAGATGATTTTACAAAAAACAACACACTTTTAAAAACTTGCAATTTAAGTGAGTGTAAATTTTATGCACCAAAAGTGAAGTATTTGATGAAGCTCTTGGCCCCCTGGCATTAGTTAAAAAAGATTTGAAATTTTTCACAAAACAACTTAAATCAAACACCAAAGGGAAGGTTCAATACTTAATCATGCTCAAATTTGTTACTTTTCCATGTGGGTGACCTAAAAATATTAGAGGGTTTCCTTCTACTTTGAAGAACAATTGATAATGAAACAAGAAAGTTTTGAAAACTTGCTCTCATGTTCTCTAGTTTTAAAACATAGAGACCAACGTCGATCAATAATGACAACAAGACCGACGTTGATCATAAAAGAATTGATGCCGGTTGATAAAGACTAATATTGGTCACCTATGAATCCTTAGGAAAAAAATGATTTTACAAAAAAACACTTGTTGTCCTAAGTTAGAATAAAATCTCCAGTAAAGCTCTAGATCATGCAAATATGATGTTTAGAAAAAAACTTAAAAATCCAAAATGACAACTTGTAATTTTGAATAAAGCTCTAAAATGTGATTTTTATGCCATGTTATACCCTACATTAGAACTGATGTCGGTTAGCCAGGAATGATGTTGATTACACAAAATTGATGTCAGCTACATAGAACCAATGTTGATTATACAAAACTAATATCAGTCATTGTGTAAACTATGTGTCAACAAGAAACATCAAAAACACAAGAAAATAATGATAAAAACTAATTTTTAAGCACTTTTTAGATTTTTTAAAAATGCCAAAGTGCCTTCCTTGCTTGAATGGGGTGTTTGGTCCCAACGGGCATGCCAAGATGTAGGTATGGATTACAAAGATGGTTAGATCAATCATTAGTCATGAAAACTCAAAAAAATGCACAAGAACATAACAATCTAAGCCAACTCTTTAAATTAGGATTGGCAAATGATGATTAATAGCTATTACAAGAAAGCATATAGAATACCTTCTCAAGAGCATTCCATCATCCAAATGCATCTCAAAACATGATTTCCCCCTTGATTTAGTACTCAAATCTTCATCAGTGATACAAGGCAAAGCTCCTCCATCTCTCTTGTGCAACAATGAAACTATGATCATGATATGAAATGAATTTTATGCTTATCAATGAAGATATCCTATTATAAATTAAGCATAATAAACACCACACACAAATATATTATGGAGAGAATTTTGCATGATAAGTTTACACAAATGAAGCTTAAAATGGTGGTCTATGCCCTCATATTTATAGATTTTTGAATTTTGATCAAGATCAACCATGACCATCCATCTTGAGATCAAGATTTGTGGACATGAATTAATATAATTTTGTATAATTTAATCCATAAATACCCTCATAAATAATTATAAGGCACATTAAAGAGGAATGGGAGGCCTTAAACCTGATATTTGTTGCATTTATGGCTTATATATGCCACCTCACAAATAATGGCATTTGATGATGTAGATAACAGGAATAAATTTCGAAGTTAAATATAATCAATAAATTCCATGGATTTTCCACTTAAGATCTTTATTTTAATTAATTATATTAAGTAAGATGAATCAATTTTTATGCAATTCTTTGGAAATTGGTTACACTCAATTAATCAAACTAGTCAAAATGTCATATTACTAGGTTATAATTTGACTAGAGAGGAATTAGAAGATGATGTTTATTGAGTACATAATAGTATCCCATTTAATATGTGTTCAAAAAAAAGTAACACATGCACATGTTGTGTTCTTTTGAATTAGAAAAAAGAGTGATCCAAAGCACCAAAATATGTTTTTGTCATTTTGACTCAAAATGATTTGAGAAAATTTAATAATCACATAAAATGCATTACCCCATTTATGGATACATTAGCCTAAATTTGAAATTTTGTATGAAAATCTCGAACCATTTAGTGCATTTAAGTGATTTTAGCCTAATTTGTGCATTTTCACAAATTTTGAGTAAGATTGATAATTTCAACACAATGGTGTTAGGAATTGGATGTCTATAATAATTTTGGCATATCTCTTATAAATATTATATAGCATATGAATAATATTCATGTAATAATCCAAATGTGGCAAACACTATCCATCCCTGGACAAAGAGACCTTCTCCAAAATGAGTTTTCCAAGTGCAATGCATCACCTAAGCAGCCTAGTGAAAGAGTGGTAGTTTTGACAAATGAAGTGAAGACCAAGGATGGGAAGCTAATAAAATATTAAATAAAGGATTAAAAAATCATCCATTCTACCTCTCCATCATCATTAGAGACTCATTGGTGCATAATTGTTTGATTGATAGTGGAGCAAGTATATTAGTCATGCCTAAACAAGTAGTAGACAAATTGAAGTTGAAGTATGAGTCACACTCCAAGGGGGTATTATAGTTATATGGATCAATTTACAATATGGTTGTAATTATCAAAGGTTTGTAACTCAATCTCCATTCTTGTTCTACACTATCTATCTCTCAATATGTGGTGGTTTTATATGTGCCACCTCACTTTATCCTTTGCTTGTCAAGGGACTTCATTGCTAAGATTTTAGGGTAATTGAATTCACATTGGTCATACAAGGAATTTAGGACCACGTATGATTCTAAGGTCTCTATCAAGTCTGAACCCTTAGCTAAGTTTTATGTGGAGATATATGTGCCTAATACTTCAAACATGAACTTCAACATCAATGAAGAATAAGACCATCCTAATGAACAATAACCTTTAACACCACTTGATGGCATTATTGGTCTCTATATTGATGAGTGTAGAGATGATCAACATGGGTTTGATCTATACAATCATATTGAAGAGATATGTCTTGACACATATATTATGCATGAAGAAGATGATAAGTATCCTAAGGGAAGTCTTGATAATCCCCTTCAACAAGATGCATAATGCATATGGATGGTGATGATGAGGTTATAAATATTTTAGATAATGTTAATGAATAAAATGATGCAATCCTTACTACCCAATATGAAGAAGTTATTGAGTATGATAGTTAATAAGAATGTGATGATCTATGACAACAGTACCATGCCATAATGTAGGAGTTTAAATAAGTAAGTAGGCCTAATATTATTCAAATGGAACATAAAATTGACTATGAATTTAATGTTAAATCTAATGAGCATAAGGAAGAGTGTGAAACCACTATCAACCAGATTATAGCCTCGAAGGAATGTAATCAGGTTAAGGCAGAAGATTATGTCATTGAGGAGTAGCATGGACCTCAATATGATCTTGGGTTAATTTTAGATATGTTTGGCTAAAAATAAGGCAATTTTGATGCCTCTAAAAATCAAAGACATCATAATATAAATTAAGGATAATTTGTGAAGAGTTTCATGATTCCCAAAGAGAAAATTTAGAAGTGCCAAAGGAGCATAAAAAAGACTAAGTAGGTTGTAATGTCAAGCATACCTCAAAGAGAGATAAAAGGACCATTAAAGGAAGAATCAAGTGGTTTAATTTCAGCTAATATAGGTCTCATGAATTTTAAATCATGTTATCACTTTCACAAGTAAGTTTTCTTTGACAAACATCCATCATATGGTGATTTGTTCTCATGAAGTAACTGTGACTCTAAGAACATTATTTTTTACCTTGGTTAAAGTAAGAGGAACTATTTAATCATGTCAAACATATTTTGATGTCTGTACACAATAGGTTAGGTATGTTATTTTGAGTCCTTTATGTGTGGTTTCCCTTAAATGCCTTTGGCATAGTGTATTTGATTCTTGTTGTGTGGTTTGGTGTGAGTTTGAGTCTTCTAAAAGGCATGTCAATTTTATATTATAGCATAAGGGTGACTCCATTATATAATGGGAGGATAAAGCCACTAATCTATTAGCATTTTATACATGTTACTCATATGAATCACCAATTTGTTGACCAAATTTTAACCCCAAGTCAAAATTGGTCAACCCCTCTAAGTTAAAACTTTCATAGGGTTTTCAAAACTTGTATATGGTCTTATTATATCCTTAAATGCTCATAAATATTCTCCATGTGGTCACATTAGTCATTTCTTAGCTTGGTCTAAGGTTTAGTATCATCTATACTTACCTAGTCCTAGGAATTATTTATGAGGTCTTAATGTTATCAAACATGGTAAAAGGTTTAATATGGTTTAGATTCATTATAAAAGGTTAGTAATGAGACTTTAAGGTCATAATATCATGTATTAACCATTTATCATGTTCTTATGTGCTAAAATGACATTTTGGTCACCTTTTGGTCTATTTGGAGGATTTTTACTTATAATATTCAAAGGAAAACATTTAAATAAGGTTAATAAATATACCTAATGTCAGACAATGTTTAGAGATGGTCAGAGACTAAAAAAATATGCAATTCAATCCTAAAAGAAATAAACTATCTCTTTACAAGCACTTTTGGGCACTTGTATGGCATTAGAAGATCTTCTTATAGGTAAAACTAATTTTAGAGTGTCCCCTTGGATTCAAAAATTCATATTCCATCTTTGGATCAAGTTTTATGCTATAAATATGCTTTAGATACTCTTTGTCCTCCATTATTTCCTTCATAATCTTAGAAAGGCAAAAATTCAAGTGGATACTACAATTAGGGGGGGGGGGAGGGGGGGGGGGGGAGGGGGGGGGGGGGGGGGAGAGAGAGAGAGAGAGAGAGAGAGAGAGAGAGAGAGAGAGAGAGAGAGAGAGAGAGAGAGAGAGAGAGAGAGAGTTGGGATATGAATCTTTGTCCATTTTTAGGGGTATTAATAATATTTACATTAGTGTCATTGGTTTGGATATCCATGTTCCCTCCTTTATGAATAATCGCTAAGAGTGACAACATGTCACTATACCTTATTTATCCAAACAGGGTCTAATTTTGCTTTTGTTTCTCCAATTTAGAATTTTATGGAGAATAAAATTTTAGAGGGATGTTTTAATAGGTCATATATATATTTTCATTGGTGGTTTCATCAAATAATTCAATTCCATGAGGTGCTTTCATCAAGGAAGAATGTGTCTCAAGAGTATGGAATGTATCACTCCAGCTGCAAACAATTTTGGTTAGTTTGTGATGTTTGTCACCTTTATATTTTATATATGCTTAATAATTCATGGAATATCCATAAAATTCATATAATTCAAGTGATATTACCATGAGATGTGATTCTTATCCATAGTCTTCAAGTATCTTGGTCTTTAAAAACATTGTCAATGTATGAACAACCTTCTACATGTTTTATTGCCAAATTTGGATCAAATATCAATGATAAATCATATTATAAGGTTCCAATACACCATTTTACCATTATAAGTATGGGATAATTAAGATAATAGTCCAAGTATACCCTCAAGTAAGAGTCATAAAGTGTTTCAGTCACACACAGGCCTACAAGCCTAATAGTAGACATTCACGAGACTAAGTCTATGTTGGAGGTGACTTGACAACATTGAGATGTATCTTGAACTATTTGATACTCATTCAATTTTGACTAATTCCATTTAATATCACCAACAAGGTATGAGTTAATGAAGAGACCCTAATTCTCACATACAAAACCCTATGCATGAACCACTGTATGATCAATCCTACACATCTAAAAGGCAAATTTGAGAAGAATTAATATCTATTTGGAGTTACACATACCTATTGAATAGATAATTGGAGGAAGACAAGATTGATATAATATAAAACAAAGATTCAATAGGATTAGTCCTCAGAATTCTCAATAGGTAGAAGTAGACCCATAGGTTGGTGTACATAGTGAAAATATGATACAAAGCATAATGGTGAGAATATATTTTAGTAAATGAAATGAATAATTTAAATTGGTCATATAGTTTCCAATAAACTTAAAAAAGGGAGTTAGAGAGATGACCAAATAGGGGTCACTCAAACTTTGCATGCACTAAACCAAATGATGCTAAGGCTGCCTACTTAACCAAATGGAGATTTTTTACTTGGTCTGAAGTCAAGGGTGAGAAAGAGTTTTGGTGAAGGTGGGAAAAAGTTACCTTAATATTATTGAATGGTGAATTGGCCTCACAAGGTAGCATCTCACAAAGAAAACCTATGAAGTCTAGATGAGTTGAAGAACCTCATTTCATATACCACATACCTAATGTCAATATCAATATATAAAGGAAGTCAAGATGCTAATAATCATTGATAGTTAGATAGTTTTTCAATGCATTTGTAATCATGATGAATTTAGTCAGAAACTATAGTTTCAAATGTCCAAATAATATCTAAAACCTTGAGATGATTACCTACAGCCAGTCATAGAACTAGAGAAGAATACAAGGTTATCAAGGTAGAGTTAACTTCACCTACGTATGCAATGGTTATAAGTACCTCAAGGAGCATAATTAAATGTAAAATACAACTGCTCAGAGCACAATGACCACCTACATGGGTCTCCACATCTGATGACCATCTAGAACCATGCCTAAATGTCTAGTTAGTTGACTATGTACATTATGAAGGAGGAATCACGTGGCTTAACCAAGCCAACACAAGTTATCTAAGGGATATATGGGGTAGGTTCCATACTCTCAGAGGTGGCCAAGTGCTTAGATAACTCCCTTTGATGGCAAAACAAATAAACATTATCATTAGATCTATTGGCCTAATACACTTTTAAAAGCATTACTACTTGAAGATTGAAGTCAAAGGATAATAAAGGGTTGAATAAGACCTAAATGTGGGTATTACCCCATTTTGGTGAAGAGCCAAAGGCTTTGAATGTGTAGAAGCACATGATATTTTGGTCAATCAACACAACATGTTTATTGAATGAATATAGGCTACATAAATAGGGAAGAGGGCTCCTAAAATCTAGGAGATCTTCCTCATCCAACTCCCTTAAAATCTCTTAATATCCTTCAACAAAATCTTATTCTAATGAGTTGTTTTTATACATAAAACAACTCTTTGATTATATAATTTATTTATTTTTCCATGTTATGACTATTTCCTAACAATCATCCCCCTAGTTCTAACATGGGTCAAGAAATACGAATGTTAGTTTCAACCGATAATGCATTTGATTACAAACAATCCCATTTTATTGAAAACTACCTTCTTAGGCTTATTTGTATCTTCTTGTCATTTAGAATGGACTTGACTCAAAAAATAAAGGTGACTCTAAACTTTAGATACTAAAAAATGACACACAAAAAACCGATACACACGAATGATGATTGTCACTTATATAGTGGTTTTGACTAAAGATTATAAAAATACTGACTCTAAACACACATAAAAATATAAATACAAAATGATAAAAGACACTAGACATTATCGATAAAATAACACAAAAATAAACATTAACTAATCTAAAAATAAACACATAAAATATTAAAAATTTGACTTGGAATTAAAAAAGATTTTAAAAAACTTGATTAAAATATTAAATCTAAAAATATAATAAAATCATATATATATATATATATATATATATATATATATATATATATATATATAACATTAATATATAATAAAACAAAATTATTTAAATCTAAATCTAAAAAAAACTTAAAACATAAATTAAAATCTATTTTTTTAAAAACTAAACATAACTTAAAATTTAACTAATCAAAATTAAAATACACTAAACTATTTTACAAAAAGTAAACCTACGGCTTAAAAAAAACATTAGTCTTTTTATAAAACCACGAGTTTTTAAAAAGACTAATAAAATCAAAACTTAAATTAAAGCGTAAAAAAACATAATAACTAAACAAAGACTCTTATTAACCTAAAAAAATGCAGACTACAAAACCATGCACTGAGAGGAGAATAAGGAGCATGGACGGCGTTTTGAAGGTGAAAGCCACAGTTTGGAAAGCTTGAGGTTGCCATGTGTTTTTGTAGGGACCGTAAACAAAGCCATGGATATTGGGGTTTCAATAAAACCGTGTGTCGGTGATGCTCTCCATAAAATCAAGGTTGTCGTTCAAAACTGAGGTTTGAACCAAAAAATAGGGCGATGGGGGATCTAAGATCTCTTTCAATTAGAGCGTGCATTTTTCAGGAGTGGTTTCGACTATTTCTTATTGTCATTTCCTGTTGGCTTCCATTGAATCCATCATGGTAGTGTTGAAATCCTGGCTACAAATTTTTCCATTCAAGAAGAAAAGATGGCCAAAAAAATGTTCTATTTCTCATACCCTCACAGACATATTGCCGACCAAAACCTTTCAAATGGTGAGTTGATCAAGCATCAATGTCAAGTCAATAGGATAAGCCAAGCTGACTGCAAGTCACCAATGATGCATGTTTATGTTGATTCGAAGCCAAGATCAAAACCAACCGATTCTAAAGCCGAATACTACTTTCTATGTAAATGTGATCTTCATGCAATCAAACCAAACCAGAACTGTAGGCCTGATCCAAAAGATATAAACTAAATCACAAAAAACTATAAAAATCTATATTTATTTACAGAATTGATTTATCATCAGATGTTAAATTTTGGAAATTGCACATGGTCTGCATTGTTATTCCAAAATCAAGTGTAATGAAAGACTTGTATAATGAAGGCGCTTTCACATGTGGTCTGCACTGCTTATCTCTATGACAAACAAGGCCTAAATTAATAGAGAGGTCTAGGGTAGAACCTGCTTTGATACTACATGTGGGTGTTACCTCATTTTGGCGAAGAGCTAGAGGCTCTAAATGTGTAGAATCACACAATATTTTGGTCAATAAACATAGCATATTTATTGAATGAATATAGGTTAAATAAATAGGGAAGAGGGATCTTAAAATCTAGGAGATCTTCCTCATCCAACTCCCTTAAAATCTCTTAATATATTTTAACAAACTCTTATTCTAATGAGTTGTTTTTATACATACAACTCTTTTATTCTATAATTTATTTATTTTTCCATATTAGGACTATTTCCTAACACTAAAACCAATATGGCAGTTTTTATAAATGAGCTTTATATGTTCAAGAAACATTGGTTTGTAGAGGAGATCTCAAAATTGGCCATTTTGGCCTAAAATTGCCTTAAAAGTGTACAAAATGCATAATGGTCACCCGAAGAGCACCTTCTTGTGCATAGAAATTTACATAGGCTTTACATGGAGTTCTGAGCATGTGGGGAAGGTTGAGGGGCCTTATCTACTACAATTTAGTGGCATTATTTCATAGGTTGAAGGCATAACCTTTATGAACCATTATTAAGAGTCTAAACCTCCCTAAAATCCTAGTAGTGACTAGTCAAGAGAAATGGACTTCTAAATCACATGTAATGAATTGGTTTGAATCTTTAATATCATGGACATTATTGAGGAATCCAAGTGTATTATCAATGATTAATTTTCATGTACTTGTAGTTGTACGAACTATAATAAATGCACTATTTTTCATGATTTTTGGTGTTTTACAGGGTTTTTGAGTAAAGGAGAACTTTCCAACCATTGGAAGAGGTCACTTGATATGTGTTTAATCCTTTAAAGTAAAAAAAAATATGCACAATATATTCTTTAAGTGATCAAACAAATATATTTTTCCAAGTCAATCTCAAATAGGCCTAAAATGAGACTAGGTTTCAAGGTCATTTCATGGTTCTCATACTTCCATAGGGTCTCAAGGCCTCAAATTTGACATCGAGAGTGGTAACAGGCTAGGTAAATTTAATCACATGATTTTTTGGTGGTTTCATGTGTGTGGAAGAGATCTAGATCAGAAAAATAGGGTTCTAGGCAAGGAGGCCTAATTGAGGAGAGAGAAAGGTAGAAAAAGGCACTTCCACTAAAATTCTAGACCTAAAAATTGCCATGGAGTTGTAAAGCCATACTAGATCAAATAGTCCCTTGGTTTTCTAGTACCATCTGTACATTCTTCTATATAAGAAGGTTTACAAGTTTTTAGGGCTACAAGGAAAATATGTGTAATGAAAGCTTGAGGAACAAAATGGAGTCTTGGGAGTTGTTCCAAGAACCAAAATGGATTTTTTTAGGTTTGATAACATATTTGAAGGCCATACATGGAGATATATTGCCTTGGATAATAATAGATCAAGTTTTGAGCCTCTTGGACAAAGCTAGGCATGGGAAATGAAGAGTTTCAAGACACCTAGGCATATGAATAATGAAAGGTTAGATCAAAAGAGTTTCTAAGTGTAGGTAAGGTGTAAAATGAGAGGGTATGATAAAATTCATGGAAAATTTATGATTGATAAGTCCATTTATCACATTTCTTATGCAAGGAAGGGCAATTTTCAAGAAGTTGATCAAGGTATCAAGCTGAGTTCTAACTCCTACGCCACTTGGAGGATGGAACATCTTTAAAAGTGAGACACATGGATTTGGATGAATTTTTATAATGTTCATAAATATTTCTTATTTGTAATTCTCACATGGACACTTGTCAATATTCTCCTTCTACGGCCCCCTGTTTCTCTTTTCCTCAATTCTATATATAAGTTACCACTTTTGGCCTTGTAAGATATCCACATCTGGTATGGCAAAGCCCTACTAGTTTGAGTAATGGTTTATCCTATGAATAAAATATTTCAAGCTAGTTTTAATTTCTCAACTTCTTATCTAAGTATGTGAATTAGTTGATGATTAAATGACAAGTGATAGGTATCTCTCCTTGTGTTCATCTCACTCTCTCATGTTTTGTGCAATTAATTTGCCTTCTAATAGGTTACATGAAGTGTATTTATCTATTTTTGTGTCTTTAAATGTAAGGAAGAGTAATCATGTATATAGTCAGACCTTCTATTCATCTACCTTGATAAATATGTAGCATCTTAACTCCATGTTGAAACACTTTTGTGAGAAGAACCTTGGGTGTTGAGATTAGTTTTGTAAATTGCCTTTTCATAGTGCAAGTTCAAGTGGTATTGTGGAGTTATGCTTGGTGCATCACCTATGTTAGGCTAGTGTTAATATCCTTCTATCCCTTTTCTTTCAAATCAAGTATATTGGTGGTTAGTTGTAGTTGTGATGCAATAGAGCTAGCCCTTTCATCTATAGATTCATCTCTCCCATAGGTCACCCACAACTTGAGAGATGTTTCCATGCTACATCAAATTGAAGGAGGATGGAGTAGACCTCCTTAGGGTGAAAATTTTATTGATAACATATATCTTGTCTGAATAATGGTGTAAATGAGATAACTATTTTTATATATGTGTTAGAGTAAGGTTTTGGGCTTAGGATCATCTTGACAAGGCTTATGTAATTATTTTTAGTTGTTTTTGACAATGTTTTTGTAAAAAATAAACTATGCTAATTATTTAAAATTAATTACTTTCAAATTATTTACATGAAAATTATATGAAATTAAATACTATTTTTTCATTTTAAATATATTTTGATGCATGCAACACTAAATATGAATTCTTGGCTAAGTATGTAAATGTTGATTTTACCATTTTCTAGCTTGATACGAGATTTTACCTATAAGCAAGTTAAATGAATTTTTTTTTAATCTTTTATAAAATAGAAATGAGTGAAACTATTATTTAATAAAAAAATTCTAAAATAAGTATAGAAATCAGATCCAAACCCTAGACGTTTCAATTTCAAAGTGTTTAGAAATTCTTTTGCACATGCAAACTAGAAAACTAGTTTTTTTTTTTAGAATTTTAAATGATTATTTGTAAAGACTAAATGATCTAATATTAAATGAACTGAAAAATAAAAGTTATGATGTTATGAACTGGGATAATTTTATTTTATTATACAGATGAATAAAAATTATCTAAGAGATGTAAAATTTTCCTTTGTATAGGTTGTCTAGGTTTTTCTACAGATGTTTCTAGATGTGTGTGTGCGCACACCCTTATTCTAAAATTGAAAGTGGATTATTTTATATGGCTTTAGATAATTAATGAATCAAATCCAATTAATATAACCTAGGTTTTTATGCAAGCTACATGTGCTTTGAAACATTTCTATGTGCAAGTAAAACTAAAATAACTGCACTACTTTTTTGGGTGTAAAAAAAAGAAAGGAGAAGAGCTTATTTTTAGATTTTTTATGTTCTACAAACATAAATTTTAACATAATTAAAAAATAATATAATCTCACATAATATAATAAATTAAAAAAAATTGAAAATAATGATCTCCAACTTGACCAAGCAAAGATAGAAGGTTTTTAGTAGTGAATAAATTATCCTTAGGTATGCTAACTCTTTATTTGATCAATCACGACCCTTAGAACTCTCAAACAAGAGGAAGAAAATAAACTAAAGAATGAGGAACACAAAATTGAAAAAAAAAACTAAGGTAAGTGGATGGACTGATCCACAAAAGAAAAAAACTTATTTATTTGTGGATTCTCCTCTCCAAGATTTTGTAGAACAACACAAAGATAATAAAAAAATGAAGCAAATACTCTTCAAAAACTAAAAAAAATGTAGGATAGGTCTATTTAAGACTAAAAATATAAAATATGTAATGAAAATATTAAATCCATAAATGTAAGGAATAAATTATATTTGTAGAGGAAGACAAAAGTTGCACGTGATAGCTAATTATAGTTTAAACCAATTATAGAAGAGGTGAGAGATAATATTTGATAAAAATAAATATAGGATTGATTTGGACCATCTAGGCACAAATAAAAAATAAAAACATAATAAACATGATCAAAATCATGAAAAAGATGTGAAAAGTGTAGTTTTGGATGTTAAATCTAAAAATGCTTAAACATTGACAAAATTATTGCATTATGCACATGGTGAAGATGAAACCACTGAAATCAATAATGAAACTGACATAAAAAAAAATGAAACCATCAATAAAATATCACTTTCATCATGGTAGTTTACAAAATTGTTATAGTTAGAATGTCACAGAAGGCATGGTTTTGTCATGGTTATTTTGTCACGAAAGAAGAGATTCTAGAATTAAAGCTAAAATGATTAAAATAAATAATTTTAGAGGTTTAAAAGGGGAAAATAGGGCATAAAATACATAAATACTAAGAGATATTTTTGTCTAAGCCTATATATACAGGTGGAGGTCCTTGCATTATCATTAGATTTTTTGAAAATATTACACCATGTGATTTTTGAAAAAGTACATATTTTTCCTAAGGGAGATACCTCGTCATGAATTTATGAGGGTTTCTTTTTTGAGTAGTGGTGCATTGAAATGGAAAATGACTGTTATGAAAGTTACCTTACTTATCTATGTGGCATAGTGCATCCAACTAAAACACCATTGTGACCTTAAAATACAAAATGAAAATTAAGTGTAATGTTAGTAGAGGTTCCTAAAAAGCCATCAAAACATGCTAATATAAGATAGATTTAAGTTACATAATGTGGATAATATAAAATATAATTCACAACTATGTGATTTAAGATATATATATATATATATATATATATATATATATATATATATATATATATATATATATATATATATATATATATATATATATATATATATATATATATATATATATTTTAACACCGAATTCCCCATGTTCATAGATAACAGTTACTTAGAACAATAATTATTTACATGATAATAGAGTATGAAAAATAGAGCACGCCTAAGGGATAAATACATTAAAACAAATAAGACTTCATAAGGAACATAAGGAAAACATAACATAAAACCATTTCATAATCCCTATATTGATATAAAAAATTGGAACCCTTTTACAATACATCAAAACATTAGTTATATGCTTTTGATGACTGTGTCACTTCATGTTCCACCTATCACTACAAACCAAAAGAAGACGTTTCACATTCTACATACTTTATAAATATAAAGAGTGTCACAAAGAGACAAGAGAATAAACATACTTAAAAATAGTGTGATACATACACATGAAATCAACACATATACTATAATTTTGCACTCTGATACTTCCACCAACACTTTTTTATAATTAAATGGTTGTCTCATCCCGAGACAACATCATAGAAACTATGTCACAAGTTAGATCTGATGGAGATTATTGAGAAAAATCTTGGCTTGAAACATTACTTACTATTATTTTTCAAGGTGTTGTTCACCTATTTTCACCTCAGTGCATTACTTAGCTACACTTATGGGTTTTCAACTAAGTAGTGTATTAAGCTACCACCCTTTCTAGTTTTTAATAGACTAGAATAACCAAGCGGCCACCCTTTATGGGTTTTCAACTATATTTTCCTTGCTCCTAATGTTTCATCCTTTTTAAGTCCAAAATTTGATCAAAAATTCAAAATTATGACTTGCACAGTACCTATGAAGATGGTGGAGGCATATGGTGTGTTGTTGTAGTTGAAACATGCTACAACATAAATGGTACAACTATATCTTAAAAAAAAGATGTTGTTATAGGGATGGTTGTGAAGGATGTAGTTGTTGAAGAATCTAAACTTAATGATGCTTGTTGTATTGAGACACTTGGTTAGGCCACTTTAACAACTTTATGTTGCATAAGTTCCTATTGAAGTTGATTCAAAGGTATGTACTTAGGAATCCTAATGAATGCTGTTATGGAACTATCCAAGTGGGACAAGTCATTTTTAAACATTTTCTAGTTAAGTAATGTTTTCATTACCATGCTCCTCATTGTACGTAGATTAATTTGTCTTGTCGTGAGATTCTGAATATCATTGTCCTCCATAATGAGAAGAGTGGCTTGTTGTGTTGTGGATCCTATTTCTAAATTACAATGTATTTTTAAATACTATATATTTTAAATGTACTATACACTCTATGTGTATCAATAACAATTTTTTGGACCCCCTTTTATGGGAAATAATTTTGGGTTGATTTTGCCCATGGTTTTGGTACCCATTATTTTGTAATACCATTTTGTTGATGTATTATGTATAGATGGATATTTCATAGGTAATACATCAAGAGAACAAGGCTTTGATAATGAAGAATAGAGTGTGTGAATTTAGGTGCAAATTTAAGAGGGTTTGTTGAGTGTAGCTCCAAAAAATATTCATGCATTATAATTGTGAAGATAGATCTGAGAGTGATTGTACTTTGGTGGCTTATAAAAAAATCTAAGCAAGTGTTTCTTGGTCGATATAGCCCACACTGGGTGAACCACATTAAATTTGGTGTTCTTATTGTGCATGTTTATTTCTATTCTGTGTGAATCTCTAATCATATCTATTATTGTGATTCTTTGAAATTATTTCACATTGATTATGCATTTATTCCCAACAACTGGTATCAGAGCTGCGGGTTGTATTTGTTGAAGTGTTTAATTGTAGGAAGGGTTATTAGTTCAAGTGGGAGCTATAGTTGATGATCATAGATTAAAGGTTGAAAATTTCAATGGATAGAACTTTGGTCTATGGAAGATGCAGATGGAGGATTACCTTTATCAAAAGTACCTCCATGCTCTATTGAGAGGAAAAGTAAAGCAACCAGTGAGTATGATAAATGAGGTTTGGGAGCTGCTTGATGAGAAATAACTTGGGGCCATTAGGTTATGCCTTGCATCTTTGATCAGGTTTAATATATTTCAAGAAAAGACCATAGAAGGTCTCATGAATGCATTAGGGAAGTTATATGAAAATCACTCTGCTTCTAATAAAATGTTTTTAATGAAAAAATTATTTAATATGAAGATGCCTAAAAATGGTTCAGTTACTGATCATCTGAAAGATTTAATATGATTGTGAGTATGTTGAATTCTATAAAAATTTATTTTGATGATGAAGTTAGGGATTTTCTTATTTTGTGTTCCTTACTAGAGAGTTGAAACAACCTGGTAATGGTTGTGACCAACTCGGTCTCTAATAATGTCAAGTTGAAGTTTAAGGATGTCATAAGAGTAATCCTTAGCGAGGAAATGGGATGGAAACTCTCTAGGGAGACTTCTACTTTAGGTGATGCTTTGGCAATAGAGAGTAGAGGGAGTTAAAAGTTTAGAGGAAAAGGAAAGTGTGGAAAGTCAAATGGTCTTGGAAGGTCAAAATCAAGGGCCAAGATGGTATGTTGGCACTGTGAAAAGACTAGGAATGTGAAAAAGGATTGTTGGTCTCTTCATAACAAGAATAAAAATCAAGAAGACACCAAGGAGGTGAATGTGGAAACAGGTGATGTTTGTTAGGATGCATTAATTCTCTCTATTAAAAATATTTTGGAGTCTTGGGTTTTAGATTCAAGGGCTTCTTTTCATGCTACACCATATAGGCATTATTTTATTGATTACATTCAAGGTGATTTTGGACATGTTTACCTTGGTTATGATGAGCCTTGCAACATAGTAGGAAAAGGAAGTGTTCAGATCAAGAAGCAGAATGGGAAAACTTGGCTACTAAAGGATATCAGGCATGTGCCTAAGTTGAGACATAATTTGGTATCTATAGGATAACTAGGTAGTGAAGGTTATATGTTGACATTTACAATAGACTCTTGGAAGGTGACCAAGGGTGAACTTGTGGTATCAAGAGGTAAGAAGGTTGGTACCTTGTATTTATCAAGTAGTGTTGATTATTATAATTTATTTGTTGCAAATGCAGATGCAACTTTGTGGCACAATAGGCTCAATAACTGAACCATTATTAGGCATTGAAAGGTTCAGTTACCTAGATTGAAAGGATTTGATTTAGATTTTTGTGAAGACTTTGTGTATGGAAAATAGAAAAGGGTAAAGTTTCTCAAGGTTCAACCTACAAGGAAGGAGAATAAGTTGGATTTGGTTTATTCAGATGTATGGCGATTGGCTTAGGTATATTCTATTGGTGGGTCATCTTATTATGTCACTTTTATTGATGATGTAACTAAAAAAGTTTGGGTGTATGAAATTAGGAGAAAATAGGATGTGTTTGATATGTTTAAAAGATGGAAAGCCTTAGTTGAGAATGAAATATATCTTAAGTTAAAATGTCTCAAGTCAGATAATGGTGGGGAATATTACAACAATGAATTTTTTAATTACTATTCAAGGAATAAAATTCATAAATAAAAGATGGTTCCATGAACTCCATAGTAGAATGGAGTGTCAAAAATGATGCACAAGACTATCATGGAACATGCTAGGAGCATGAGGTTACATACAGGGCTACATCTTTAGTTTTGGGTAGAAGTAGTAAACACAACTATATATTTGATAAATAGAGGTCCTTCATCTGCTTTAGATGTAGGCATACTTGATGAAGCTTGGTCTATTAAGAAGCTTGACTATTCATTTATTAGAATATTTGTTTGTGAATCATTCATTCATATTGATAAGTATGATAAGACCAAGTTATAAGCTAAGTCTAAAAAATGCACCTTTATTGGTTATGATGAGGATGACTTTGGTTTTTGGATTTAGAGTCTTAAGGACAAGAAAAATTTTAGGTCTAAGGATGTTATATTTAATAAAAAAGTCATGTATAAACAATATTTGTAGGATCAAAATGAGAATTCTAAAAAAGAGTACACAATACTAGAGGACATTGTAGATGATAAAGTATCCAAACAACTAATTCAAACACCTACTCCACAAGAACCCCAAAATCCTATGGTGAGAATGTCTTCTAGGGTAAGAAAGGAGCCTAAACATTTTTCTCCATCTCTTAATTATTTATTACTCACTAAAAATGGAGAGCCAGAGTGATTTGAAGAAGCAGTGTAGGTAGATGTCAAGAAGAAGTGGGAGAAACCTATGGATGAGGAGCATCAATCTCATAGAAATCAGACTTGGGATTTGGTAAACCCACTTGAAGGTAAGAGAGTATTGTAAAACAAGTGGGTATATAGAATTAAATAATATGATGGAGACAAGAAAAGGTACAAGTCCTAATTGGTGGTAAAGGGGTTTTCACAGAAGAAGGGAATTGATTTCAGTGAGATTTTTTCCCAAGTGGTAAAGATGACTTCTATTAGGACTATTCTTGGGATAGTGGTAGTGGAATACTTACACTTAGAGTAGCTGGATGTGAATACTATGTTCCTTCATGGTGATTTAGAGGTGGACTTGTATATGGAGTAGCCACAGGGATATGAGGTCACAAGGAAGAAGAACATGGTGTACAAACTAAA
Organism: Torreya grandis; assembly: GCA_037957365.1. Lineage (NCBI taxonomy): Eukaryota > Viridiplantae > Streptophyta > Pinopsida > Cupressales > Taxaceae > Torreya > Torreya grandis. The sequence continues at coordinate 2,857,135 of JARHVA010001423.1, read as the reverse complement.
GAAGAGCTTGTAAGGCTTGAAACTAGTACAAGAAATTTTATAGTGTTATGATGGATTAGGGATACTCCAAGTGTCATTTAGACCATTTCATACTTATCAATAAATTTGATGATGGTGATTACATTATCCTTTATCTATATGTGCATGACATGTTGGTTGCAGGTAAGAACATGTAGGAAATAACAGTACTCAAGGAATAACTTAGTAATTCCTTTGCTATGAAAGATTTGAGAGAAACAAAATAAATCCTTGGTATGAGAATAACTTAAGATAGGAAGGAACAAAATCTAAATTTATTCTAAGAAGAGTACATCAAAAAGGTATTGGAGAGGTTTAGTATGCAAGATGCTAAACAAGTTAGGACCTTTTTTGTAGGTCATTTCAAAGGAGAAGTGTCCCAAGATAGAGGAGGAGAGAGTCTATATGTCACATGTACCTTACTCATCAATTTTTGGCATCTTGATGTATGCCATGGTGTACACTACGCTAGATATTGCTAATATAGTGGGAGTATTAAGTAGGTACATGAGTGATCCAGGTAAAGAACACCAGAAGGCAGTAAAGTGAATCCTTTGGTATTTAAGAGGTACCATGGGGATAGTTTAAAGCTATGGTGGAATTGAAACCACTTTTCATGGTTATGTAAATTTAGACATGTCTAGATATTTAGACAACAAGAGGAGTACAACAAGATATGTATTTATTGTAGGTGACACAACAATGAGTTGGATTTCATGACTACAGAAGCTTGTGGTTTTGTCAACCATAGAGGCTAATTATGTTGTTGTCATAGAGGCAATCAAAGAAATGATTTGGTTACAGTAGTTTCTTGAAGAGTTGGGGCATAAGCAAGAGTAAAGGAAGTTATATAATGATAATCAGAGTGTTATACATCTAGCAAAGAACTCTACTTTCCACTCTACGATGAAGCATATATAGTTAAGTTACCATTTCATTAGGAAAAATTTGGAGGAAGAGAAGTTGAAGCTAGAGAAGGTTCATACCAGTCAAAATCCTGTAGACATGATGACAAAGGTGGTCACAAGGGAAAAACTAAAGTTATGTTCAGTTTTGGTTGGCCTTCATAGTTGATAGTGAAGAGTTGAGAAGCTTACTTAGAGAAAATCATTCTCCAAGTGGGAGATTGTTGTGTTGTGGAGCCTATTTCTAAATTACAATGTATTTTCAAATACTGTATATTTTAAATGTACTATACACTCTATATGTATTCTTGTTGGGTTTTAGGGTTGGGTTGGGCCCCGAGCAAGGGTTCATGGATGGAAAACCTCAAAAAGTGGAGGTTTGAGGGTGACAACCATCAAGTAGGGGTTCAAGGGTGGTAGACACTAAAAAATGGGGGTTTGGGGGTGGTAGCCCCCAAAAAATGTTTTAGACCCCCTTTTATGGGAAACCATTTTAGGTTGATTTTGCCCATGGTTTTGGTACCCATTGTTTTGTAATACATTTTATTGATGTATTATGTATAGAAGGATATTTCTTAGGTAATACATCAAGAGAACAAGGGTTTGAGAAGGAAGAAGAGAGTGTGTGAATTCAGGTTAAAATTCAAGAGGGTTTGTTGAGTGCATCTCCAAACAATATTTGTGCATTGTAATTGTGAAGATAGATCTAAGAGTGATTATACTCTAGTGGCTTGTAATAAAATTTGAACAAGTGTTTCTTGGTGGATGTAGCCCACATTGGGTGAACCACATTAAATTTGGTATTCTTATTGTGCATGTTTCTTTCTATTCTTTATGCATCTTTAATCATATCTATTATTGTAATTATATGAAATTATTTTGCATTGATTTTTATATGTATTACACATTTGATATCTTTAGTTAAATCTCTTACTACAATTCATCTAATCTATCAGCTTGTCTCTGTGCTTGAACTCCAACAAAAGTGTTGTACAATGTTTTCTTTTTCCATGTATATAGCTAATCCATAACATTATCCCTCTATATAATGATACTTTGAGTAAGAAATCCATCTTCTTAGAAGTGTCCAATCGATCTACTATTGTTACCTTAGATTTGTTAGCCTTGGTGAACTCTAGGTTCAAATTACCCCAAATAATATTGAGTTATTGTTTTTAGTACAAAATGTTCCTCACCATCTATTGAGCTTGGAGTGTGGAAACATGCATAACATGTTCATATTATTTTAGCATCTCAAACATGGCCTAAATTTTTCTACCATATTTTTCCTTCCTTGCACTCATATTTACAATGTGTTATATGTGGACTACCAATACTAAGTTAGATAAGTGAGAAGAAGGTTGATCTACTTCACATCATACATAAACTGGTTGCCCAAATCTTGGACAACCAATATAGGGCATACATACTCAATTATTTTGTGTATATTCTATAGATGGGCCTAAAGTTCTGCATTTTGTTCCCTAAACTACATAATGTTTTTTTTGAGCAAGGTGACCTTTGGCACAATGGATTATTGAAAAGTAGTCGCTCCCTTAGGTTTTTTGGACAAAGGGAACTTGGAGACATCCAATAAGACTTATTTATTAGGTAGAATGATGGATAATGAGAAATTTTTTGTTGTCCCAAGCATGCATTGGATGGGTGTCATTAGCGATAAAAATGTGGTCCACCTAGTAAACTGAGGTGGAACATCCCACATCCAAATTTTTTATAATTAAATTGTGTACTTTGATTCTCCCCCCTACACATATAACTATGAAGAACCTGAGATTTGAGATGGTGTCTACTACTTAGATTCACCTTTGGACTTATTTTCCTTGTCTATTTTAGTCTCAACTTCCTTGGTAGATTTCTCTATATCCCTCTCTTATTTTTCATGATCTTGATTTTGTAAATCCTCTAGGTTTTTCCCTTCTTGTGCTTTAAATGTTGCATCCTTCTCAACGTTTGGACTTATTCTTTTTCTTCTATGCAACTACTTACTTATCCTTCTTATATTCAAACTCTTCATCCTCCTTATCCTTCTTCTATTCAAACTCTTCATCCTCCTTTCTCCTTTGTGCCTTTGCATCCTTTTCTCTTTGTTTTTTATTCTCAACTACATTGGCCTTCTTCTTCTCTTCTTTCTTACTTCTTTGTTTGTTTCTCCTCTTCCTCAAATATACATTTGTCCTCTTCCTTTTTCTTTCTCCTCACATCCTTAGGAGATTTATTCTTAGCTGATTTCTTCATTTCTTCTTCCCTAAGTTTTTTCTCAACATCTTATTGTTGTGTTAAAACATCTTATTCTTTTGGTGTCATCCACTATTATTTGTATTTAGTGTTTATTACATTCTCTTCTTCCTGTTAGGAAGAAACTGAATAATATTTCAAAACACTATGTCTTTAAACTGAATGTTTTTATCAGGTAGGAAATGTAAGTACCTTTTTTAGTCATTTAAGCCTCTTGGTGGTTTATGATAGCTATGATGTTGAAGCTTCATGTGCATCCTATGCATCAACTTTCATTAGGTTGGTAAATTGAGATGAGGATTGAAAACTTTGAAGGCTTTCCAAATTCTCTTAGCAAGAAAGACCCCTTCAATTTTGACATGGATCACTATAATTAAATACTATGAAAACTTAAACAATGAAATTTCTTTTCAATTTTGACATGGATCACTATATATTTTATCTTCAAGTGCTTAAATAAAAAATGAAAGTTCCTAGTGATCGATACAATGTTCTTTAAATTTGAGAAATGTATTTAAAGATTTCAATCTAAAGAACATAGTCAAGAATTAAACAATCATACCTCAAACTTATAAACATCATACTCACTAAAATTTTGGCATCCGTAAATGAAACTTGATGCTTAGAGAATGTTATCCATTTGCAATGAGTTATCAAGGTTTTTCAAAATGGATACATGCTTTGGTCAATCCATGGGAGTTTTTATGTATGTTTGGTTTCAAACCCCATTGTTTTATACTTGATGTATAATAATACTAATTGTATAATTTGGAATTGATATTCCTATAAATACACAAATTCAATGAGTAAAATCATAACTTCTAATTACATTATTGTCTTGAAACTAGTTTAATTAATGCAATAGTGAAGAATGTTGTGCTAATTTTTTTTCCCAAAATATTTTCCTTGGTTAAACTACTTTTATGTGCCATTTTAAATTTTTATTATAGTTTAAGATATCGTATTATATATTATATTGAATTACTTGGAGAAAAAGTGAAATTTATCAATGATCAATGTAATGTTTTATAAAATTGAGCACAGTCTTTGGATATTTTTATCTGAAGAATGTATTCATGAAAAATATTTCCCCCTACCTCACACTCCTAAAAATCATGTGTTAATTTTTTGGCATCCAAAAATGGAACTTGATGTCTATAAAAGGTTCTACATTTATGATGAGTTATCATGGATCTCATTTTCTTGCCATAAAATTGTAATTTGTGTTGTTAGATTTCAATGATTGTCTCTAGATCTCTCTAAAATTAAGATATTATTTCAACCCTCTTTTTGTCATTTATTGTTATATTATTATAATATTAATAAAATATGTCTTATTTAATGTTTTATATTTATTTATTCCTACTTAAAGGTTTATATATATTTCTCTTGAAATTATAACCACTGAGAAATTAGACTACTGTAAAGTGTTTGGGAGCGGCGGAAAGGAGCGCGGGAGTTGCAGAGCATTTGGGAGCAGTGGGTTTCATGGTGAGTACATGCAGAGTCGACTGAAATAGGTGACTCTACAGTCCACAGAAGTTGATGTGGGCCATTCCATGGGGTTGGACGAGCTAGGGTGAGCATGCCCTAACCTGACCCTGGTGTTTTCTCATGGCCACGCTAGGGGGGAGTGAACGCATGTGGGGGAGGGTTGGAACTGCAGTGGCAGAAAAAACAAAAAAACAAAAAAATTATGATTATTGGTGCATCCTTGCCCATGCGTGTGGGGGGTGTTTCTTTTTCTAGATTGGAGGTCATAGGTGGGGTTATCCCTAGCTATACTGGTATACGGTTTAAAGATAGTGCTGGGTGCTAGGTCAGCAAAACCCTATTGGTGGTTCCTTCTCTTGGAGCCCTGTTTGCTCACCTTGGTGTGTTCAAATGGAAACGCCAATAGGGGAGCCTTCAAGGGCTTTTCCCAAGATGGATTATCACTCAGCAATGGTTGGTGAAAAGTCTACTTCACATGATTTGAAGGTTTCTAATAATAACTTGTTCTCACCAGTGCCGACAATGGCTAGATCAGGATTGTCTGGTGGTACTCAGATTACGAAGATCAATGGATGTCTTGAATGATGTGAGGTAAGGCCAAAATTAGTTATCCCTTTTGATATGATTGTAGAGGATATTGAATATTATTTGAAACATGCTTTGTTATGAAAATTTATGGGGATGCAGGTTTCATTACAATTTCTAGAATCATGGGCCCAATGGACTTGGATGACCGAGGGAGAAATGGAGGTAATGATTTTAGCAAATAGATTTTTCATGGTCTCATTTAATTGCTTGATAGACCGTAATAAGGTGTTTGAAGGAGGATTCTATTTTCATAACCAGATTGGGATATTTATTTAACCTTGGCATGCGGGCTTCAATCTTGCTAAAGAGATTCTGAATCAGGTTTCGATGTGGGTTCATCTTCCAAGATTCCCTATGGAATGTTGGTGGGAGGATGTTTTACATCTATTGGCTTTGATGCTAGGAAAACCAGTGGGTACCTCACAACAAACTCAAGGTAAAAAAATGATGACTTTTGCTCATATATGTGTTGAGATTAATTTAAGTAAACCTTTGCCAGATTCAATGGATATGTGTGTGGGTTCTTACTCTTGGGTGCAATAGTTGGATTATGAAACTCTTCCTTTTCAGTGTCGACTCTGTCATGAATATGGTCATTTGTAGAGAAGATGCCCAAAATCTAGACCTGTGGATCCCCAGCCTTCTCAATTACCCCACAACCCCCCTAGGGCTGAAAAAGGGAAGGAACCCATTCTTGGTGATGTGGATAAGACTGATGGATTCATTCTTGTTAAGACTCAAAATAGGAATCAAGGTCAAAAGAGGAATTTGAAGGAAAGGCAGGAGGAAGACTCTTTCAATAGATTTGAAGTCTTAGATGATCTCAGCTAGTAAGAAATGAATCCAAGTTTGATGAATCTAGATCAGGATGCTTTGGGTACAAGACAGGAGGTCCTTCTCTCAGAAGTGACTCAAGGTCTGCAGGATATTAGGGCTCTGCAAATGGACACTGATGTTCAAATGGAAGTCTAGGGGGAATCATCTCCTATTTCAATAAGGAAGAAGGGTGGGGAGGATGGATTTCCTCTTGTCTCAAATATAGGTACTGAGGGGGTGAAGATTGATAAGTCTTCTTCTTCTCATTTGGGTCTTCTTCAAAAGGAGCTAAAAAAAGGAGCAGGTGAGAAGTCTTCCAAGCTTGGTAGGAAAAAAGATTTGGAAAAGATTAAATTAATAGGAGAAACTTTGGTTGAGTCAGGTTCTATTAAGACTCTTGATTCTAATTTTTTGACCCCTTGAAATGATCATTCTATCCTAGAATGTCAGGGGCTTGAATAGTGGCCCTAGACAAAAAGCTATTTGGGATCTGGTTAGAAGTCTATCTCCTGATGTTCTTTTCTTGCAGGAGACTAAGGTCTCAGTGGAGAGTATGTTTGGTTTAGCTCCTAAGCTTTGGGGGGGTGGAGAATTCCAGTGTATTGGTGTTCAAGGGTCTACAGAGGAATGGCTTGTTTATGGAATCCTCAGAAGATCTACCCTCTTTGGTGGTTATCCTTGCAGTCTTCTATCTCTATGATTACATCTTGTGTTGAGACAGGGGAGACGGTTCTCTTCTCCAATATCTATGCACCTACTGATCTTCAAGGAAAATAACTTTTGTGGTCCCATATCTAGTTTGTCTGAAGCATGGCTCCTTTCCATCCATGGATAATGGCTGGAGACTTCAATGCTATTTCCGAGTTGGCTGAGAAGAGGGGTGAGATTGTGAGGCTAGAGCCTTCTATGATACTACTTCAGGATAATATCTCAGTGTTAAATCTTGTGGATATCAAGCCCATTAATGGCCAATTTACTTGGAATAATTAGAGGATTCAGAATAATTGCATTGTAGAATGACTTGACCACTTTCTGGTTTCTTACTACTGGGTTGGTGGGTTGTGGTGTTCTAGATCATAAATTTTAGATTGGAGGGGTTCAGATCATTGGCCTATCAAGTTGGCTATTTCTTCAGACTGAGTACCTTGATCACCTACTTTCAAGTTCTAGCTAATGTGGTTGCATGACTCCTCTCTCAATGACTATATTGTTGGGTGGTGGATGTATGTTAGACCTACTTATGGTATAGCAATGTATACTTTTGCTAAGTTACTTCAATTTGTCAAGTATCAGCTTAAACATTGGAATTGACAATGCTTTGGAAACATCTTCTATGAGAAGAATACTGCCCAAGCTAAGTTGGATGGTATTATGAGGTTGATAAGAGAGGATGGAATGAATGAGGACTTACTGCAGGAAGAGACTAGGGCTTTGAAAGCACTGGAAGAGTGTGAGCTATGAGAGGAGGTCTTTTGGAAACAAAAGGCTCGAATTGAGTGGCTTCAGGAAGGGGATAAAAATACTACTTTTTTCTTCAACTTGGTAAAAGCCAGGAGACATGGTAATTCTATTTTTGCTTTGGTGAATGATAGGAGTGAAACCCTTTCTTCTTTCCATGAAATTACGTGGGAAACTAAGCAATATTTTGCTTCATTATTCAGAGAGGACTCACAAGGGGTTTTGATGAGGAAGATGAGGTTCTTTCTTGTATCCCTTTGGTTTCTAGGGAGATGAATGAGCAAATTATGAGTAATATCACGATTGAGGAGCTAGAGGAGATTGTGTTTCAAATAAAGAGGGGGAAAGCTCCTGGCCCTGATGGTTTCCCAATTGAGTTCTTTCAAGAACTTTGGGAGATTATCAAGTTGGACTTGTTGGCAGTTGTTCAAGAGTCTCATAAGAATAAACAGATGTTGCGGGCCTTGAATTCTACCTTCCTTGCTCTCATCCCAAAGTGTGAGGGGGCAGATAGGTTAAGTCAATTTTGGCCTATCTCTCTTTGCAATGTGATTTATAAAATTATCTCTAAGTTGATTGTTGACAGGTTGAAAAAGTGGCTTAAAGTGTTGATTTATAAAGAACAGAGTGGTTTTGTGATGGGACATCAAATTCTGGATGGGATTTTTATTGCAACTAAAACCATTCACTCTATGGCCAGATCCAAAGATAAGGCAATGTTCATCAAGCTTGATATGGCAAAGGCTTATGATCGTGTTTGATGGTCCTTCCTTTGGAAGGTCCTAGGTGCTTTTGGTTTTGGGGATGATTGGATTTATTGGGTTATGAGTTGTGGTACTTCGGTATCCTTCTCTGTGTTAATAAATGGTGAGAAATCTGAGCTTTTTGGTGCCTCTCGAGGTCTGCGGCAGGGTGACCCCCTCTCTCCTTACTTATTTCTTCTTCTTGTTGAGGGTCTGGGACACTTGATAAAAAAGAATGTGGAGTTAGGTTTCATTCAAGGGTGGGGGTGGGGAGGTGGTCTACCTTCACAATCCCACTTGCAATTTGTGGATGACATTGCTTTGATGGGTATGGCTACAATTAGGGAAGCTTCAAATATACGTAAGGTGTTGGATGTTTACCTTATAGCTTCGGGCCAACTGATTAATGAAGATAAGTCTTCCATTTTTTTCTTCAATACTCCAGGTTCTATTTAGAGGAGAATGGCTCATATCTTGAGATTCTATATTGGGGTGCTCCCTTTGACCTATCTTGGTATTCCCATCTCTATTGGAAGACTTCCTAGGGAGTCTTGGCAAAATATGTTGGATAAATTTCATGTGAAAGTTAATCATTGGACCCATCGTTGGTTGTCCTTCGTGGGTCATGTTCAACTGCTCAAATTTGTGGTGCATGCTCTCCCCATTTATAGATGTATGATTCAGGTGGCTCTTATGGGCTTTTTTAAGGATTTGGATTCCTTAGCAAGACAGTTTTTATGGGTTGGTAGTTTAGTGTCCTCTAAATGGAGCCTAGTCAGATGGGACATTGTTTGTAGACCAAAACAACTTGGTGGCCTTGGGTTAAGGCAGTTGTCACTGTCAAGAATGGCATTGGCTACTAAATTGTATTGGGGGTGGTGTGTGGAGTAGGATGGGATATGGGCCAGGGTATTTACATAGAAATACTTCTCAGGGGTCCCTCAAATTGATATTCCACATTATCCCTTGGTGGGGAAAGGCTCGATGATTTGGAGTACACTCAAGAAAGGTGCTACTCTAGTTAAGGGGGGTTTATTTTGGATTTGTAAAAGAGGGACTAAAGCTCATTTTTGGTCTGATTCTTGGGATGCCTTTCCTCCCATTGTGTCTCAGTTCCCTAATTTGGTAAATCTGTGCCAGAGGTTCTGTGAAGTAGGATGGTTAAGGGTGACTTCAAGTCCTTTTCTTCTCATGGACAGATGGTGGTGGTGAGATGGAAGAAACCTGAGGAGTGGCCTATTGTTGGTATGGAGGAGGAGTGTGATAAGCTTCATAGCATCCTTTCTCATAGGCATTGTAGCTCCCTCTAGGAAAGTGATGTCCTCTCTTGGTCTCCTAATCCTAAGGGTGTCTATAC